>PITA01025395.1:0-24480 GCA_004023965.1 Spilogale gracilis
GGCCACCCCTGGCAGGAGCCGCACCTCGGACAGCAGCAGCCGCGGCCGCGGGAGGGTCGGAGTGGCGCACGGCGGCGACGGCGGCGGGGTCCTGCGTGAGAGAGTGGGACTCGACACCGAGACCGCGGAGGGAGGCTCCGCGTGGCCGGACCCGACACTCAGCGACCCGACCCGGAGATCCTCCGGGGGACTAGAGGTAGAAGAGCGACTCGGGAACAAGTGTGGGAGAGGAAGCGGCGGTGGCGACGCCGGGCCCGGGGGTGGTGACAGCAGGTCTGAGGTGAGAGCACCGGGGCTCGAGACGGTGACAGAGTGAGCCAAGGCAAGGGGACCCTGGGCGGAGTGAGGTCAAGGAGGACTCGTGAGGCGAGTCCGGGAGCGAGTTTGTCCGGACTGGAAAGAGAAGACCCCGAAAGGGGCCGGGATAGTGGGTCAGAGCGGGAACCGAGAGAGGACTTGGGACAGCATGTCTAGGGGGAGTCCCGAGAGAGCTTCGAACAACGGTTCTAGAGGAGTCTCCGAGAGGGCTTGGGCAGCGGAGTGTGGAGACAGGAGACCCTGAGAGGGCTTGGGCGAGTGTGGAGAGAGGAGACCCCGAGAGGGCTTGGGAGAGCGGGTTTGAAGGGAGGAGACCCCGAGAAGGGCCAGGACAACGGGTCTGAAGAGAGGGGACTCCGAGAAGTCTTGGGACAGCCGGTGTGGAGGCAGGGGACTCGAGAGGGCTTGGGACAGCAGGTATGATTGGGGGACCCCCCCGAAAGGAGCCGGGACAGAGGGTTTAGGGGAAGTCCCCAGGAAGGCTTGGGACAGCAGGTGTGAAGCGAGGAGACCCCGAGAGGACTTGGGAAAGCTGGTTGATAGGGGGAACCTTCCCCGGGAGGGGTCCGGACAGCGGATGTGAGGGGGGCCCGGAGACCGCTTCGGAGCGCACGAATGGACGTGGAAGTGGGGAGCGAGCCTGGGTCGGGGTCGCTGCGCCAGGCGAGTCGAGACGGCAGGCAGCGCGCAGCGAGGGGAGGCGTGCTGCTCCGGAGGTCTGCAGTCAGCCGATCTCCTCAAACGTGGTGTGTGAGATATGGGACAGCCCGAGCCCCGGTGTTAGGCTCCGGTGGAGCAGGGATTATGTAATGAAACCTCTCCTAAGTAGAGCGCAGGGGCTGGAGGGTCTGGCAGAAGCGCGGAGATCTTGGCAAGAGCCCGAGACCCACCGCCCGCCCTCTCTTCTCGCTGGCCCCCCCCGGCTTCTGATGTGTTTCTCAGAGTTTGGCATGGATGCCTTGAAACTGAGGGGCTTCCTGATATTAATACTTACTTAACGAGAACGTGAAAAGTTGGAGAGAGCTTCTCCAAGCCACCACAAGGCGGTTGAAAGGGAAAGGGATCCTTCTGGAGACCCATGTTTTGGATTGATTGGGATGTTGTTGGTGATAGACCCTGTATTTTTCATTTCAGCTCGGGAAGCTAAGAAAGGTCTTTTTAGATTTGGCAGCACTTTAGTATCAAGGTTTACAATGCAGATTCAAAGGAACTATAAACTAAGTTTTTTTTAACTTTGATGTGTTGGAAATAGTTGGGAGGTCAAACTAAATTTTGAAAGGAGGTATTGGAATGGTTTGACTAACAGCACTTTCCAATTAGATTTCTCATCCTAAAAGCTACTGGGACTGAGCTTTGGGCTTAATTCCAGGAGAAGCTAAGGAGAGAGATAAGCCTATTTAAACCGGACACTGTGCCCTGGTGGGAGGCAAGTATGTGTCTATTAAAATGCTGAGACAAATAGTGGAAAGGGGAAAGGAGGTGGTAGGAATTGGGGGGTAGCCTCCTACTTTGAAGGATGTGAAAATTAAACCAATGATCAGGCTAGTTGTTGACAGTACTTAGGATATGTTAATGCTGCCCAGACTACCTTTCAAATGTTCTCTTAAATGCACATGCTTTGTTACAGTTGTACCCAGTACTTCTGCATTTGAATTTTTTTTTTAAGATTTTATTTATTTAACAGAAAGAAACACAGCCAGAGAGGTAACAGAAGGAGGGGGAGTGACAGAGGGAGAAGCAAGCCTCCCTGTGAGCAGGGAGCCCGATGAAGGCCAGATCCCAGGTCTCTGGGATCATGACCTGAGCCCAAGGCAGTTGCCCAACCAACTGAGCCACCGAGGCACCCCTCTGCCGCATTTGAATTTTTTAACCCTTTTCTCTGTGTGTTGTTCCTCCTCACCCCTTCTCTTCATGACTAGTTTCTTTTTTAATTTTTTTTTATTTTTTTTAAGATTTTATTTATTTGACAAAGAGAAACACAGCCAGAGAGGGAACACAAGCAGGAGGAGTGAGAGAGGGAGAAACAGGCTTCCCACCGAGCAGGGAGCCTGATGTGGGGCTCGATCCGGGGTCTCTGGGATCATGACCTGAGCCGAAGGCAGTCGCTTAACCAACTGAGCCACCCAGGTGCCTCTAGTTTCTTTTTTTTTATAGGAGCAGACTTAGAGAATGATGGTTTGGGGAAAATAATAGGGAATGTCATTATCATTCCACAGTTACTTAGATACCTTCTTTGTTTCTGGTTTAGACTATGTCTTATTAGAAGCTGTTGCCCTTGTGTAGTAATGGGCAGCTTCAACAAAGGGGAAGAAAGAAATGCTGCTTTATTTTCCAAAGACATAATGGAGAAAGCTTACATAGAACTGCCTCTCTAAATCCACGACAAATATTATTGAAGTCATTTTCATTAGGATGATAGTAAGTAGAGGACATGTGTCATTTGGGGATTTTATTTGATATTACCTGATACAGAACAATTCTTATATGACTTCAGAGAGTGTGGAGCTGGATATGGTCATCAAAATTCCACCAACTCGAAGTCATCCCCTAAGAAATAGCGGGGATATAAGAAGAGCAACAACAGCAAATACAAATTTAAAATATGACACTATAATTTATTTAAAATGTATTAAGTATGATTTTCTATGCTAAATTTATTTTTCCAGAACTCTAGGTCAAATTCAAATAAAAAAGAAAATCAGCTAATTCAAGAGGTTATTTACAAAGAATGTATATTTATTATAGAATACCCGTAACTTATGAAATGGTCTGTGGAAGGATTGAGAATCTCAGGACCAATAATTCTACAAAGTAATAGAAATGTTTGAGCAGATAAGCTCTTTGATGATACTTGTTACTTCATTTCTGACTGGTATAGATGGTAGTTTCTTAAGACAAAACATTAATTTTAATTCCTTATAAGAAAAGAAAGTGTTCTGATACTCCCTGGAGTGATGACTAAAGCAGTCATTTCAACCACATTATGTTATGGTATTGATTCATAGATGATGAAGAGAGATTCATTGTAATAGAATTTTTAGTGATAGGAAGGGCCTGCTGTAGTGACTTCTTATTCCTTGAGGTGATGAGAAGGTGGGTAGCAGGGTAGGAATTGTATGGGAATTTATTTTCATTTATTTCACAAAATAAGAGTATACCATGAGAAACTGTAAATATGTGAAGTCATTACACCTGTGCTCATTAAGCTATTTCTTTTCAGTTAAAAAATAGACTGAAAAATAGAATTAAGAAGGAGTTTTCCACTTCTGTATGAACGGTCATAGCAACAGAATGCAAGTCCTTTTGGCTTGGAGTTCTTAAACTACTCTTATTCTTGATTTAGCAGGATACAAGTACTACCCAGTAAATACAATAACCCATTTTGCCCTTTCTTTACCACTTGAGTCATATACAGTCAAACCATTGTCATCTCAGAGTCTACCTTGATATCTAATTTGGTTTAATGTTTAAGCCACCCTGAATAAAAGTTCTCATTGCTTGCCAGTGTGCATATTTGTTGGCTTCAGTAGAATAGACGAATGAATGAAAACTATTGGTACATTTATTTTAGAGCCTTTGTTCCCTTGTTTCTTTCATAATCCTTCCCTCTGGTCTTTGTTTCTCCCCTCCCCACAGAAAAGAAAAGAGACAGACAGACAGACAGAAAGCTTCCACCCAAAAGTGTTTTGTGACTCTCCAAAGGGAAGACTTCTTTACAGTCTTCAATGAGATTCAGTGAGATTCATTTTCAATGATTCTGTCAGTCAGTAAGGACAGTTTTGAATTGTGAGATATTAATACAGTTGCAGTTCAGCATAGGGAGTTTAGATTGTGATTATTTAGCTTTACCATTCATTTAATTGGTTGCTTTTCTATTAATGAAGATATGTTAAAAGTTTGTTACTCTTTTTTAAACTCAGACTGAATAAAAACAAAACAAAACACAACAAAAACCATAAATGGTATCTATTGGTCTAGCTTTCCTTACAGATTAGCTATATTGAGTTTATGGGCCAAAATGTGATCTAACTCATTTCTAAACTACAGGCATCAAATTAAAAACAATAACTATTTAGAATTTTTAGGATAACCAGCAGGAATTAAATTGATCATTTGAGCTATATATTATTAAATTTATCTAAGTATTTTATAAATCATCCTAATGTGGTTTTCTTTTTTTTCTGTCTGACCTGAGATTTGTTAGAGAGATTGAGTCTAAATTATTTCCATTTTACAACAGAATGACTTAGGGGTCAGTTTCTTGATTTGTTAACACGGATCTGCCTCCTAACCTTTGTCAGGTATCCCACGCATATACAATCTTTCATCCCCAGAGTAAGTGAGAAAGAGATTTTTCCTTGGAATAGACTGTCCTTAACTGTCCTTATTGATTGACAGAATCGTTGAAAATGAATCTCACTGAATCTCATTGAAGACTGTAAAGAAGTCTTCCCTTTGGAGAGTCACAAAACACTTTTGGGTGGAAGCTTTCTGTCTGTCTGTCTCTTTTCTTTTCTGTGGGGAGGGGAGAAACAAAGACCAGAGGGAGGGATTATGACAGAAACAAGGGAGCAAAGGCTCTAAAATAAATGTACCAATAGTTTCATTCATTCTTCATTCTTCTACCTAGGAAACCTACTCCCATTAAACAAAGAGATGTGGCCCATGTGCTTTTTAGATATTAACACTGAGTATTTACATGCTGGGAAGTCTAGTCTTTGGTGCCTTCCTTCCACTTAACCTCTAACCTCAGTGAAATGATGGATAGCAAATTCAACCCCATAATATACATTTTTTTACACTTAATATTTTGGTCAATTATCAAAGTGGAAGACATCAGTTTTACTCCCACCAACTATTTTTTTTTTAAGATTTTATTTTTTTGACAGAGAAATGCAGCCAGAGAGGGAACACAAGCAGGGGGAGTGAGAGAGGGAGAAGCAGGCTTCTCGCTGAGCAGGGAGCCCGATGTGGGACTCTATCCGGGGTCTCCGGGATCATGACCTGAGCCAAAGGCAGTTACCCAACCAACTGAGCCACCCAGGCGCCCCCACCAACTATTTCTGATGGACAATAGGATAACCCTTTATTTCCAGATCAAACTAGGACGAAGGGCACTATATATTTATTTGTAAATGTTTCAGCTCTGTCTAATGACACAGGCTTATGTCCCCAACAATCAAGGCTTATGACAATTCAAATAGATTTTATTTACCCATTACAGTAGATGGCACTAATCAAGGCAGAATGCTTTCCTACATAAACTAATAACCTGATTAGTCTTGGCAGTAGACGCACAGAACAGAGTCATAGATTGTAGCCAATTTTCCATTCTGTTGTGAACGTTAGCCTTTACTTTTTGAAGAGTGTGTGTGTGAACAGAGAAGTATTTCCAGAAACCACATGTAGTTTTTCAATGATCTAAGTCAAGAATTAGTAGCAAAGATACAAAATTACAATATTATGCCTCATGTACCTTTATGTCTCTCTTGTCTCTTGTGTAAAATTTCTCTTCTATCATTTATACCAGTTGCTTGTTTACATGTGTTTGTTGGTCTTTTTCCTTTTTTTAAGATTTTATTTATTTATATGACAGAGAGAAACACGGCAAGAGAGGGAACATAAGCAGGGGAAGTGAGAGATGGAGAAACCGGCTTCTGACCAAGCAGGGAGCCCAACGCGGGGCTTGATCCCAGGACTCCAGGATCATGACCTGAGCTGAAGGCAGATGCTTAATGACTGAGCCACCCAGGCACCCCTGTTTATTGGTCTTTTACTATTCTGTGAGGTCTTCAAGGCAGAGCTGGTTAGAATTTGTCTTTGCATTCCCCATGGCAAGTTTAGTACCAGGCACTAAATGTGAATTGAATGAATTAATTAATTAATGATGAGCAAATTAGTAGATTCTATTTACGCTCACACTTTGTTTCTTATACATCAAAAGAGACAGGGGTTCGGTTGGGACACATGAGCAAATGTTAACATTATTCATCTGTCATATAAGAAACAGCATGAAACATTGGAAGGAGAAAGGACCTTATACTCAGAGAGACCTAGGCTTCTACTTTGGCTTTGTCATTATGCCAACTGGGTAAATTACTTAAGTCATAAAGCTCTCAATTCTCTCATGCATCAAATAAGAATACATACCTCACAGGATTCTTATAAGGAATAAATGAAGCAGTTTATGTAAAGTGCCAAACACAGTGACAAGCACATGAAAGTGTTTAAATAAATCGTACCTACTTATTATTTTAATCACTTGAAACAATTTTTTATTGTTGTTTTGCTCTATTCGCAGTATCTAATCAGTTGCTAAATCCCATGGCTGCTAACTCCAAAAAGAAGAATTAATAGGTTCAAATATAGGAAAATTGAGACAGTGAGGTTAAGTGACTTCCCAAGGTCAGACAATGGTAAATTGGACCCCTGTAACCTAGATCGGGTTTTTCAACTCACTACACCTTCCACTTCATTCCTCTTAATGATCCAAGAAGGAGCTAATAAGAGCCTTAATAAGGTGCTAGGGAAGGATTACTGCCAATATTCCAGTTTCCTTTTCTTTTTCATACTTCCTAAATACATTGTGTCTCTCTTACTCTCCCTCAAGTAAAGCTCTGATTTTGTCACTCGCATGTTCAAAACTTTAATAATTCCCCAAGACTTACTGAATTCAGTACAGATTTATCAAACTGTTTTTAGGTTCCTAATGCTCCATAATATGTGTGTGTGTGTGTGTGTGTGTGTGTGTGTGTGTGTGTGTGTGTCCTGTGCCCCAACCAGAACAGCCTACTTACTGGCTGACTACTTACTGATTCGCCATCTCCAGGTCTTTACTCCTTGCCATTTCTTTTCCCTAGAAAACTGTCTGCCTTCTGTTTTTCCTTTTTCAGACCTACTACCTCTCATGCCATCTTCCATGAGGCCTTTTCTGATCATCCTCCTTGCTTCTCTTTCCCTTGAATTCCTTAAGTACTTTGTTTTCTTATTGCATTAATGATTTTACATTATAGGGTTTGTACTTGTCTTTCCTAAATATCCATCTTCTTGATTTTAAAAGGCCAGTGTCATATGCATCTAACCAGGTACTTTGCATCTAGTATCTGCTCAATAAATATTTGTTGAATTGTATTAAATTTAAATAGTTAATTTAGGTTCAAAAATAATATTTAAATATAATTATTGCTGCCAGGGAAGATAACAGAGGTAATTCTTGTGGGTTTTTTTTTAAGATTTTATTTATTTATTTAGGAGAGAGAGTGAGAGAGAGTATGAGAGAACATGAGAGGGAAGAAGGTCAGAGGGAGAAGCAAACTCCCTGCTGAGCAGGGAGCCCAATGTGGGACTCGATTCCAGGACTCTGGGATTATAACCCAAACAGAAGGCAGACAGTTAATGACTGAGCCACCCAGGCATGCCAACAGAGATAATTCTTAAGAGAAAAATTCACTTCTGACCGTGGCAGTTGGTAAATTCAATGCCAATGCTAGCAAGTATTTGGAAACTTGTATGTTCATATTTGGCTTGGTAATATTCCCTTAAGTGAATTTTGACTCTGAGTGTTTGGGATTTGTTATTTTTGTTTCCTTAAGTGATGTTTTTATCTATAAAGAATGGGTTCTAACTTCAGGTCTTTGGAAGTTTCCAAATTTTATCTCAGTAGTAGCAATAAATAAAATATGATTCCCTTTTATTTGCAACAAAAGGTGGTAGTTTACTTGAGTCAGAGGTAGAGTCTGGGTAGATATCATGCTCTGCTCTTCCAGAGCAATTTCCTTACTTCATGATGTAAACAATTTGCAACTGTGAACAGGTAAACTTATTGTTATTCCTACTTGCATGTTGTATTCTCCTCCTCAGTGCTTACTACCTTCTGACATACCGAATATTTTATTCATCTTATATTTCTATACTAGAATGTAGACTATGAAAGCAGAGATTTTTGTTTAATTCATTGCTGTATCCCATCCTATAAAACAGTGCCTACCATGTAGTATGTGCTCAATAAAGACTTACTGAATGACTAAGTAGATCCATTTGTCTTTGGGAATTCCTCCAATTTGTTGGCTAAAAAGAAGGTTTTATTATTTTAAGCATAGGAAGTAAAATCCTAAGGAAGTAAGGTTTAGCTTGGAAGAGTAGAGTTTGTCTATTTTACTCTGTCCGGGTTTTACGTTTGTCTTTGAGCTGTCTTGAATTTACTATATTTTTTTATTCATTATAAACAAAAGCCATTCCTGCCACCAAACCATAGGCCCAAGATAATTATGTCTCAGTGTGGGTAAAATCTAAGAAAACTGTGTTCATTTTAACAAAATCTAATAGAAGCTTGCTGGCATAGCTCTCAGGCATTAAAGGCTAGTAAGACCAAAATTTTAATAAAATTCTGTACAGGACATTACCCATTAAAAGCACTTCACTTGTTTTTCTCAAGTGGTTATATCAACCCTGAAAGTTGGTCAGATCAAGCTTCTGATATTAATTTTGGGTTATCAGTTTTCTGCATGTAAAAGTAATTGGGTTTGAAATGTGTTTTAAGCCTGAATTAAAAGAACTTTGTCACTGGTAAGAAGTTTTTACTTTTCCCAGATGGAACATATGCCATTGCCTCCAACCTGGCTTTTTGAAACATTGAAAATACAAAGAACCCTACTTTTATATACTATGTTCTTGAAAAGCTCTTTTAGGTTCAAGATGGTGGCCTTAAGTACAGTGTTTTTAGTAATGAGCACTACATTTGGCTTTCCAAATTTCCATAACATTTTTTTTAGTCACTGCCTTATGGAAATTCATTTCTCATCATTATGTACATTTGTCAAAAGTCAGGGCTCCTGGGTGGCTCAGTCGTTAAGCCTCTGCCTTCGGCTCAGGTCATGATCCTGGAGTCCCAGGATCAAGCCCCACATTGGGCTCCCTGCTGGGCGGGAAGCCTGCTTCTCCCTCTCTCTCTCCTGCTGCTTGTGTTCCCTCTCTTGCTGTGTTTCTCTCTGTCAAATAAATAAATAAATCTTTAAAAAAAAAAAGAAAGAAAGAAATTGTCAAAAGTCTACTAGATAGCATGTGAATGACCACAGGACTTTGTCTTGTCCATTACTGTATTTCTGGTGCCTAGAACGGTGCTTTGTACAGAGAGTGCAATTTACATATTTGTTTAGTGAAGTCACATACATTCTTAATAATAGCACTTCTTACAAAAATAATGGAAGTCTGTTGAAATAAATTTTCTCCAGCCCTGTTGAATTAGGTAATTGTCAATTCACAATCAGGCTAGTTTGGGAGGCTCTTGAATTAGCCCAAGGTAGTTATACCTTAATAGTTGTTAGCATTGATTGTGCCAACCTGAAATCTCCTTTAGTGGTTCACTTACAAAAGGAAGAGTAAATCGGCAACACCCAAAGGCACTTGCACCTATGGGAACCAATGGGCGTTCTAACAGGAAATACTTTCAGCTTGCAATACCCATAGTAATGTGCTGCACCAGGGTCACGCTGTTTTATCTGCAGTTCCTTATCGGGATTGTACAACATTTCTTCAAGTTTTCTTTTATATATGTTTAAAAGAGAATGAGCCTTAAATTTAAGAATTAAAATGGGAATGATTATTTCCATTTTCTTCATTATCAAGGAATTGGTGAGTCTGTCCTCCTTTAAGTTCTTTCTTTACTTCCTACTGTTGCGTCCCCTGAAACCTCTTTTTACCACACAGGGAGAGGAGGAATGGAGGGTACGTAATTGTAAAATAATTACAACTTAAATTGATATTATTATCAATGAGCAGTTGTGGTCTTTACATGATACCATTAACGGCAGGTATTGATAGAATTTCATAGATTTGTTTAGCTCGACCAAGTTTTCCTCTTTTGTAGGGACGGAGGGAAAAAATTCAGTAGATAAGCTTTTAGGAAGTTCTTACCAGAATGTAAAACTGTATACATTAGTATAATGCTCTTAACGTTTACTCTCGGACCAGGAAGTACTCTCTTGAAGCCTCATTTATAAAACTGTGTCTATAATAACTTCCTTTCTCGGAATGAAGGTGCTGATAGCGTGGTGGTGTTCTTACAACTTAAGTTGAGCTCAGTTTTATTTTTCCTAATGAACAAGCAGCAGTTCTTTAAAGAAAGTCATCTCTGGGGCAATCTTACTTATTGCTGAAGCTAAATAAAGAATTTTTGAAGTCTTTACTCTGTTGGATTGGAGATGTAGGTAATGCATTTGAGAAGATCTGCTGTGAGTAAGCTTGGTATTTGGTTTTACACTTAGCATTTTATTATAAATATGGTTTGTGTCTAAACATTGCTAATATATTCTTTGTTGAATTTCATGTGACTATTTATGGCCTGAGCTCCAAGTACAGCTGAGAGTAATCAACCTCAAAAATCACTGGATTCCTATGCTGTATTTATTTTAGTTTGTAGTTTGAGATTATACAAATAAATATTAGTGGGAACATTTTTTCAGAAATTGTTTGATTTTTTCCCCTCTTTTTTCCTGCATAAGTAAAGTAAATACTGATCTGCAAAGAAAACATGATAATCTTGTCAGATGAGTCCTAAACAAAAATTTTAAATATACTGAAGGCTATTTTTATTAAATGGTTACAGTTTGTGCTTATGATTGATATTTCTTTTTTTTTTTTAAGATTTTATTTATTTATTTGACAGAGAGAAACACAGCCAGAGAGGGAACACAAGTAGGGGGAGTGAGAGAGGGAGAAGCAGGCTTCCTGCCGAGCAGGGAGCCCGATGTGGGGCTCGATCCTGGGTCTCCGGTATCATGACCCGAGCCGAAAGCAGTTGCTTAACCAGCTGAGCCACCCAGGCGCCCCTTATGATTGATATTTCTATAAAACAATATTTCAAAATGAAGCTATTCAAAATAGCACACTATTCATCCCAGAGATCTTAAAAAATATCAAGGCCATGTCCTATTTTTCTTCTTTTCTAGCAAGGGAAAATAGAATATAGAAAGCAGCAATTTCTCAAACATAATGCCAAATTTAGAAACAGAAAAGTCAAAAGATTTGATCATACTTAACTTGCTTTATAATTTTATTTTTATTTTAGTACATAAGGTTAGTTACTTATTAAAGTATAAAAAATAAAACATCTTAGCCATGAGGTAATTTATGACACGACTCTTGTCCATAAAGTGAAATTAGATGAAGTAAGAAAGTAAATTTGTTAAACAGCTCATGGTTTGTATGTTGAAAAATTAATGCAGTGTTATATTAGCCAAGAAAGCTGACTTAATAGTTTCTTTACCAATTTCACCAGGCCCTTAGAACAAGGTCGAAATGAAATCTATATAATCCTGTCTTCCAAACTCCTGATACTTTACATGTTAGATGTGTAAATTACTTATAATCGTATATAGGATGCATTTTCATTCAAGAATCATTGCAGTGGATATTAGTGATATGGGGACCCTGCTTCTGATATATAAAAAAGAAAGCTTTCAAGTAATCTTTGAAATGTGATGTCATAGTGTGGTTGTTAGGATTTATGAATATTAAACACTTAAAAGTACAAATTATGTTAATTTCAATTTTTCATAGATAGGCTTCTTATGATTGTTATACCTGCACTCCACAAGTATCCCAATCGTAGCTTGGATGAGGGTGGGGCAGAGGAAGTAGGTGGGGCTTCACAGTATGACAGATTATTGCAGATTATATGGCTGCCTGCCAAAAGGCCACTAGCTGGAAAAGTGGAAGTTACTAACTGCATCATATTACTTTGTACACATTTATTTGTAACCATTTATAACTGTTTGCTGGTTTCACATGCAGATGACAAATTTTAAACTTCTGATTCACTTGGCATGTGCTTAATATTCTGTTCTTTAGTTTACCTTAGTCTTATTCCTTGCATACTCTGCAAAAATCACACTGACGGTTTTGTGGAAGACCGTGTGTTAGCAGAAAAAAGGGGAAGATTGCACAGAACTTTAAACCATAACTGCTTTACTTTCTAGCCAAAAGTATTACAGAGTTAATATGTAAAGTGTCCCAACATATTTAGGCAATTTCTATAAAATACTAATCATGTCTTATGAAGGAGATTGTAGTTCTCAATTGTATTCGTTCTGTTTGAAATTCCTGCTGTTTCAACACACAAGAAAGCTTTGTAGAGGAAATATGACATCTCTGCCCAGATTTGTAAAGAGGGAATTATAGTGGAGAGTTATTTTTAGAGGTGCCTTCTTATGAATATATTTTTATGAATATATTTTATGTACTGAGAAGTATCTCTCAAAGTTTAATTTCTGTTTCAGGGTCACTGGGCAGAAGTTAAATAAGTTGCACAGGTCACTGGATATTCTATTAAGAAAATACTTTTAAAAGCATTTTGATGTCACCAACAACCAGCCTAGTTAGTCTTGACCTGACTGGTGGCAGTGATAGCATTTGTCAAAAATGTAACTGAATTGAGAAGATAGTGAGATGCTGTCAGTACCATCAAATAGTAATGTTAAGTGTCGTACTGAAAGAGGGAACAATTAACTTCCATTTCATGCAGTACCCCACTCTCCTTCAGGAATACGAGTGCACTGTTTTTAGTATAAGGAAAGGTTAGAAGTGAGTCAGGGAGTCTGTCCATTAGTGTCACTGACATCTCTTAGATGTTCTTTCCCTAACTCTCGTACACAGTGAGTAACATGCCCAGGTTCCTTATACATGTTACTTTTGTCTTTGGTCATATATGTTTGAGGTGGGCAGTGTAATCTAATAATTAACAAGAGCATATCAGATGAACATGTCTGCCGCTTAGAGCTCACCAGCTTTGTGACCTTATATAAATGCCTTAACTCTTGAAGCCTTAGTTTCTTCAACTGTAAAATGGACACGATCATAATACCTATCTTATGGATTATTGTGAGAATCAAGTGAGATTATGTATTAAAGGACCAAGGTTGGCTGTACACTGTAAAGAAAGAGCTCAGTGAGTGATAGTAGATACGGTTTTTTTGCTGTTTTGGGACATTTCAGTTCTTACTCACTTTCTACCAGAAAATGATCAGGGGAAGAGATATAAAACAATATATACAATCGTGTATAGATAATAGAATCAGCCTTATTACAGTAAAAATATTTAAAAGTACCATGGGAGCATGTGAATGAAATCTATAGGTCTTATTTATTTATGCTACTCCTCTTACCATGTCATATACTACCAATTTAAGGAGCGAGGGGAAGCAGAAGAAGAGTTGACTGTAGATTTAAGTGATTATTAGTATTCAAAGTTAGTTAATGTGCTACATTGAGCTTTAGTAACATTTTGTTGCTGTTTTTCACTTTAGAAAATTTCCTCCCAGTTTGATACAGCACAGCTTAGGAAAGTAACATGGCCAAGTGTTAATTTCTTTCTTCTTTTTTTTTTTTTAAGATTTTATTTATTTTTTTGACAGAGAGAGAGATCACAGTCAGGCAGAGAAGCAGGCAGAGAGAGAGGAGGAAGCAAGCTCCCTGCTGAGCAGAGAGCCTGATGTGGGCCTCGATCCCAGGACCCTGAAATCATGACCTGAGCTGAAGGCAGAGGCTTTAACCCACTGAGCCACCCAGGTGCCCTCTCTTTTTTGTTTTTGTTTTTTAACAAAAATTTTATTTGTTTGAGAGAGCCTGAGAGAGAGCATGAGAGGGGAGAGGGTCAGAGGGAGAAGTAGACACTCTGCCAAGCAGGGAGCCCAATGCAGGACTCTATCCTGGGACTCCAGGATCATGACCTGAGCTGAAGGCAGTCCGTTAACCAACTGAGCCACCCAGGGGCCCCCAAGTGTTAATTTCTCATGTCATTTTCTCAACAGTTTGTTTTCTTCTGACTGGATCACTATCAGATAAAGTTAAGACTATGTCTCAAGATTTTAGATCAGCCCTAAAAAAGTCGTGTTGTTTTAGGGATGTTGTTCTGGGTTGGTTTGGCTTTATTGGGGTAGAACCACACAATCAAAAATAAACATCTGAGGGCCACCTGGGTGGCTCAGTCAGTTAAACGGCTGCCTTTGGGCTCAGGTCATGATCCCAGGTCCTTGGATTGAGTCCCACATCGGGCTCCCTGCTCAGCGGAGAGCTGCTTCTCCCTCTGCCTGTTGCCAGCTGCTCTGCCTACCTGTGCTCTATCTCTGTAAAATAAATAAATAAATAAAATCTTTAAAAAATAATAATATACATGTGAGTATAAAGAAGATTGTTTTCTGTTTTCACCATCTTAGTTTCAGTGGTTAATATCCTGTTAAGTAATGGGTCAGTTATCTTTGTTTATATATTGAAAAACAACTAGGGGCGCCTGGGTGGCTCAGTTGGTTAAGTGACTGCCTTCGGCTCAGGTCATGATCCCGGAGACCAGGGATCCCACATTGGGCTCTCTGCTCAGCAGGAAGCCTGCTTCTCCCTCTCTCACTTCCCCTGCTCGTGTTCCCTCTCTGGCTGTGTTTCTCTCTGTCAAATAAATAAAATCTTTAAAAAAAAGAAGAAGAAAAACAACTAATTTTTACATTAAGCAGATTTTCATGGGGCTGTATTAACAAAGCAGGTGTGAAATCTGGGGTTACCTGCAGTAAATTCACCGAAGAAAGCAATGAAATTACTTATGGGGTATCTGAAAAACATTTAAACTTTGTGAATATATTTTTACTGTTGGAAATATCCAGGTCTTAATCTGTAGTACAGCCCCTTTACCTGGTAGGCAGCCTTCACATTAGTCTGTGTCTCATTCTCACTTCTGATATCTGTGAGTTTTGCCGTCTCAAAGGCCCAGCATGTTGCCCTAGAATACACTCTATCTCTGTGCCCCTGTCTTACTCAGACCCTTATGGCCTCATTCCTGGATTACCACAGTTGCCTTCTGTCATTTGTTTGTTTTTCCAAATCCTCCTGATTAACCTTCTTTAAATGCTACTCCTCCCCTTTTCAGAAAACTTCATTGGTTCCATGTTTCTACCACATTAATTCTAATCTCTTCTGTGTGACTTTCAGCATCCTTTCTAATCTGTCCCACACTGCTCATCCAGCTTCATTTCCTATGTTCTTTGGCCTGTTCTTTATGTTCTGTTGAGGTCAATAGCTCTCTGCCACAGCCCATACTTGTTTAAGTCTGTGTCTCTGGTACTGTATCTCCTTCAGTCAAAAAGGCCTCCTCCCTGGGGTGGGGTGGGGTAGGGAGGCCCTGGATGGCTCAGTTGGTTAAGTGTCCGGTGCTTGATTTCCTCTCAGGTCGTGATCTCAGGGTCCAGTGATTGAGCCCTGTGTTGAGCTCTGCACTGGGCGTGGAGCCTGCGGAAGAGTCTCTCTCTCTCTCTGCCCTATTCCCTCCTCACAACCCCTCCTCCCTTCTCTCTGCCTATTCAAATTTTACCTTTTCTTCAAGATCCTGTGTAAACTTTATTTCCTTTTTGAAGTAAAAGCAATTTTCTGCAAAATTCCAGATTTTAAAATTAGCAAACCAGTGAACAAAAATGTGCATAGTATCTTAAATCATCCAGTTTATCTTCACTAATGATGTAAACATTTTGAGTACAAGGAACATATCTTATGCTTCAGTCTTTCATAGTTCCTGGCAGAATGCTGAGGCACCTGACCTTGATTTGAAGGAAAAGAAAAGAAAGTAAATTTATTTTATCCTGTCTATCTAAAGTCAAGTCAGCAATCCTAGTAATATTGAAGAGACCTGAATGATTCTCCAATTTAGGTCAGGTCTGTCACCTCATTTATAGAAAAATGGGAGGCAAATGGAGATAATTTTGTAACTGGTTATGGATTGACATGTTTGCTTTTTTTATGAGAAACTATGTGTGTGTATCTACATGGATAATCATATATATGTGTGAGTTTGTTTCCTTTATTAAGGAATGAGATAGCTAACTGCTGTCACAGAAGTTTAGTTTTGATATTGCAACTTTCCATCCTGTCACTATAAATTAAATATGATCAATAAATTTTATGTAATCAAGAAGTATTCTTTTTTTTTCTTTTTTAAGATTTTTATTTGAGAGAGAATGAGAGAGAGCATGAGGTGGGAGAGGGTTAGAGGGAGAAGCAGACTCCCCGCTGAGCAGGGAGCCTGATGTGGGAATTGATCCCAGGACTCCAGGATCATGACCTGAGCTGAAGGCAGTTGCTTAACCAACTGAGTCACCCAGGCATCCCTTAAGAAGTATTCTTATTCAATTCTTTAATGTTAGTGAAATGCCTACTGTGTATAATGTTGGGCTCTATGAGGAATATATTTTTTTAAGATTTTATTTATTTATTTGATGGAGAGAGAAATCACAAGTAGGCAGAGAGGCTGGCAGAGAGAGAGGAGAAAGCAGGCTCCCTGCTGAACAGAGAGCCCAATGCGGGCCTCGATCCCAGGACCCTGAGATCATGACCTGAGCCAAAGGCAGAAGCTTAACCCACTGAGTCACCTAGGCATCCCCTCTGAAGGACTACTGAAGTTAGTTACGTATGATCCCTTCCTTCAAAGAACCATTAAGGAATTCTATTATGGAGAACAAAATATATACTCAAAAGCTTAAACATAAAAATACTTGTTACTTCAAGTGGATGCCTGTTGTTTTATTTTTTTTTATTTTTATTTTTTTTAGATTTTATTTATTTGACAGAGAGAAACACAACCAGAGAGGGAACACAAGCAGGGGGAGTGAGAGAGGGAGAAGCAGGCTTCCCGCTGAGCAGGGAGCCCGATGTGGGACTCGATCCCGGGTCTCCGGGATCATGACCTGAGCCGAAGGCAGTCGTCCAACCAACTGAGCCACCCAGGCGCCCCTGTTGTTTTAAATTTTAGTCAGTTTCCTATCTTCTGAAATGATACATGCCATCTTGTGTTGATGCCAAAGAGCATATAGGAAGAACAAATGGAAAAAAAAAGTAAGAAAACTCCCCATCGTTATTTTTCCAGTTTTATTGGGGTATGATTGACCTATAACATTTGATTAGTCCAAGGTGTACAACATAATGATTTACATATATATTGTGAAATGATCACCACAGTAAATTTGGTTGACATCAATCACCTCAAAACCTTTTCCATTGTGATGAGAATTTTTAAGATTTACTCTCTTAGCATCTTTCAAAGATACAATTCAATATTGTTAACTGTATATTACATCCCCAGAACTTACTTATCTTATAACTGTAAATTTTTACCTTTTGACCACCTTCACTCATCCCCCCCGACTCGATACCCCCCTGCATCTGCCAACCACCAATTTGTCCTCTGTATCTATGAGTTCAGTTTTTTTAGATTCCACATATAAGTGAAATCATACTGTACTTTTTCTCTGACTTATTTCACTTAGCATATTGCCCTCACGGTTCATCCATGTTATCACAAGTAGCAGGATTTCCTTCTTTTTTATGGCTGAATAATCCATTGTACACAGATACTACATTTTCTTTATCCATTCATTCATTGATGAACACTTAGATTATTTTTATGTCTTGGCTATTATCAGTAAGGCTGCAGTGAACGTGGGAGTGCAGATACCTTTTCAAGATAGTGATTTCATTTCCTTTGGATATATATCCAGAAGTGGAATTGCTGAATCATATGGTAGTTCTGTCTTTAATCTTTTGAGGAACCTCCATGTTTTCCATAGGGGCTGCACCAGTTTACATTCCCACCTATTTGTTTTTGTTTTGTTTTGTTTTTAATGTATGCCTTCCTTTGTACCAATGCCATAGAGCGTAAAGTACACCCAAGTGAAAACTTTTAAAATACAAAATATTTTACGTTCATAAAAGTGGATATTTGGAAATGTCTAGTCAATGCTTTAGATGTTTGCATTAATGCTTGGTTTTAGAAACTACCTTTCATTGCGAAGGTTAAAGTTAAATAACTCTGTAAATTATTGTACTTTTAGTGTCCACAGAATAACTGCTATAAGTCAGAGATGCCATTCATATATGACAATAAAAGCATGTTAGATAACATGCCAATGGTAAAAAGTTGAAATTATGGACTATTCAATACAGTTTGGGACTTATAAACAAAAAAATCATTTTCCAAAATAATGAGGATTTTCCTTTATAAAGGATTTTAGAATTTATGTAATGATTTCACATTATTTCATGAGTCTCACAACTTCGTGGGGCATTCTTGTTCTCACTTTGTAGATGAGACTGTTGAGGATTGAGGCTGAGAGAAGTTAAGTGATTATACTTAAGATCACACAGCTAGTAAGTAAGTGGCAGAATTTACTTAAACCCAGATTTCCTGGTTTAAAGGTTAGGCCTCTTTTCCTTTAGACCACAAATCCAAATTGAGTTATTCAAGGAATAAAACTCATACTTTTTCCTTTTTCCAGTTAAGATAAAATTCACATAACATAAAATTTGTCATCTTGAAGTATACGGTTCAGGTTTTTAGTGTATCCACAATGTTTTGTCTTTTTTTTTTAAAGATTTTATTTATTTATTTGACAGAGAGAATCACAGCCAGAGAGGGAACACAAGCAAGGGGAGTGAGAGAGGGAGAAGCAGGCTTCCTGCTGAGCGGGGAGCCTGATGTGGGGCTCGATCCCGGGTCTCCGGGATCATGACCTGAGCCGAAGGCAGTCATCCAACCAACTGAGCCACCCAGGCGCCCCAGTGTATCCACAATGTTACACAACCATGATCACTATCTAATTCCAGCACAGTTCCATCTCTCCAGAAAGAAACCCTGTACTTGTTAGCATACTGTCTCAATTACCCCCATCCCTTGGCAGCCACCAACTTTTTGTCTCTCTGGATTTGCCCACTCTGGATACTTAATATAAATGGAATCATAAAATATGTGAATTATTGTCAGACTTCCCCACTTAGCATAATGTTTTCAAGGGTCATCTGTGCTATGGCATGTGTCATTGCTTCATTTTTATGGATGACTAATACTCCATTAGAGCAATAGGTCCTACTGTATTCATTCTTCAGTTGATGGACATTTGAGTTGTTCCCACTTTTTGTCTATTAGGAATAATGCTACTGTGAACATTCACATGCAAGTTTTTGTGAGAAAATGTGTTGTCAATTCTCTTGGATATATACCTAGGAGTGGAATTTCTCATAATTATTTTTCTAAAATAATTCAAATGAAAGTGCTTTGAAACTATTTCTTTTGAGTCCTTTCTTCACAATTGTCTCATACACACAGATACACAAAATTGTTTATTTAGCTAATTTGTTTCCCACATCTGTTCTTCAGAAGTAAGGCAGAGGCAAACTTTAGCTCAAATCCTAAGTGCATGTAATCTGAGTTCAACACTGCCTGGTACATTCAAGATACTGTGGAGTACAAATAAGTCAGTAGTGTCTCTTCTACTGCTAGTCATATTCAATTAACGGAATCAAGAAATGTCCCTGTTCTTTCAAAGTAAGGCAGAATGTCATCAATGCCACAGGAAGTGAAGTGCTTTCTACACATGAGGAAGGAAGAGATTACTTCTGCACTAGGGAGATGGGATAACTTGGAGATCGAATTGGAACAGAGTCTTGAGCACTGGGTAGCTTTTCAGCAGGGGTGCTGGGACATAATCTGTGTATTTTTTAGCCTAGTTCAGACATTGTGAAAAAAAAATAGGATACCTAGGAACAGTGGTGAACCAAAGGTCCTTGAATCCTGTATAAAGAAGTTTGAACCTTGAGCAGTGGGTAGTAGGGAGCCATTTAAGGTGCTTGAATAGAAGAGACTGATGCAGTCAGAGCCTTTGAAAGATGACTCCATCTGTAGTTGGTAAAGCAATTTAAAGAAAGAGGAGATTAGGCTTGAGGACTTAATTCTGGAACTAGAACAGCCTCAATGCAAAGAAGAAAAGCAGCTAGTGTGAGCTTATTGAGCACAGTGGCAGCTTGAATGACATAGCTGAAAGCGGAAAAGTGAATCAGATCAATAAGAGAAAGAGCAGAGAGAAGAGACGAGGCCCAGGACAGACCCTTGTGTTAAGAGGTGAGCAAAAGAGGACAAACCAGGAGAGGTGGGTTGGAAGGAACTTCTAAGAGGAGGTACCACCCAAGCCAAGAAACAAGATGTTCCATAAAGGTTATAGAAGGATACAAGCAGAGAATGATCCTGTTGGATTAGGAGATTGGGAGGTTAGAGCTAGTGAGTCCCTGGGAAAGTTCCTTCTCCTCCTCTCAGTAAATGATACCTTGAGCATATTGTAGGCCAAAAGGAGACAGCAGAGAGCAATGGGAAATGTAAGAAAAGTGAGAGGAGTAGATTAATGACAGGAGAAGGTAGCAGGATACCAAATTAAAAGGTAGTTTCTTGGGGCGCCTGGGTGGCTTAGTCATTAAGTGTCTGCCTTCGGCTCAGGATCCTGGAGTCCCAGGATTGAGCCCTGCATCAGGCTCCCTGCTCAGTGGGAAGCCTGCTTCTCCCTATCTCACTCCCCCTACTTGTGTTCCCTCTCTAGCTGTGTTTCTCTCTGTCAAATAAATAAAATCTTCAAGAAAAAAAAAAAGGAGTTTCTTTGGTGGTGTTGGGGGAGAGTTCTTTAAGCTGTAAAAGGAAGACTAAAGGATGAAGTCGATTGAGTGTATAGAGAAATTTTAAGATGGAATGGAGAAAAATCAAGGAAGTTTACACTGAATAGCCTCAAGGTAGAATTTATAGTATTATTGCTTATTAGTAGTGCTGTAGATAGAATAGTTAGAGTTAAAGGAGCACCAACCTGGATGGTTTAGTCAGTTGAGGGTCTCCCTTTGGCTTGAGTCATGTTCTCAGGGTCCTGGGATGGAGCCTCTTGGCTAGGTCTCCCTGTTCAGCAGGAAGTCTGCTACTCATTGTGCCCCTGCTCCTCCCGTCAACCTGTGCCCTCTCTTGCTATCTCTCAAATAAATAAAATCTCTTAAAAAATAGTTAGAAGATATCTTGAATTACCTCAGGTATATGTAGAAGGATTAAATTCTGTCTTTCCATCCCGTATAAATCTTCATTCTTTTAGCTGTGTACTGAACATCTTTGCTGATGCTTTTAAATGCATTTTCCTCCCCAAAGCATAGCAGTGTGATGTAGTTAGGCTTGTTGAGTCTATTTTTCTAATTATTCAAGGTGTGTATTTTGAGTACTAAAAATACTGACAATTCAAGTACAATATTTTATTTAAAAGTTCATAATCCCATTTGAAATTTTTTATATAAACATTTTTTTCTCTAAAAGATTCCCCAAACTAATATCATTGTGCTTTCTGTAGAATAGAAAATTTTTAGTGATCTATTATAGTGTAGCAGGTACTGTGGAGACATTGTAATCTGCACAATATTTATTTGGTTAAAAAAATAATGGAGAAAAAAACAGTAGTGATGAATAGATGTCCCTATTGTAAGATGTTACAAAATCAGTTCCTTATGAGTCCTGAGGATTGGAGTGCCCAGCAAGAACACTTGCTGGTAAATGTGTAGAAATGGAAGCAAATATCTCCCCTTGTTCCTTTTAATGTCTTCTATTCTCCACAAAATGGTCAGAAGTCCTTGACCCAAGATAGCTCTTAGGTAATTTTTAACAACTATATAAATAACGTGCTTTTCATTTTAACAAATAGAAAACGTAGATGAGTAGTTAGAAAATAAAAGTTATTTTCTATACTCAAATATATTTTGACATATAACCTCCCAGACTTATTTTAAAACATATTTTTTAAAGTAGTGATTAGTGGGACACCTTGCTGACTCAGTTGATAGAGCTTGTGACTCTTAACCTTGGGGTTGAGAATTTGAATCCCATGTTGGGTGTAGAGATTACTCCAAAATAAAATCTTTTAAAAAATTATTAGGAAGGTTATATTACATTGTTTTTTTTAACTTCAACAGCAGTTTATCATTATACTATATAAACATATACTCATATTTTTGTGCCTAAATGTACTGCTTCCACATCATTTTCAAGCCAGCCTTGTTTTATGGATATTCAAGGTGGATTTTTTTTTTTTGGTTAGTTTTTATTCTTACAAGTTGTCCTAAATAGCTCCTTAGTTATTCATTTCCAGTATAACTCTAGTTTTCTTTACATCATAGAAGATTCCGTAGCAGATGGACCATAAGAACCTGGTTTCCAAGGTCATGTTTTGTTTCCAAAAAGGGTGGGGGAATAGCATTATTATACTGTGTGTCCCAACAAAGTCTCCCCTTGCTTAAGAAATGTCCTCTTTCCTCATCCACTAGAAGCACAAGATAATAGTGTCTGACAGTTCTGTCGACCAAAAAGGGTTTGAAAGGATGCATACTTATCTCCCTAAACACATGGCTTTTTCCTTGGCCTTCATCTGTTCCAGAGGACCTCCAGCTCCCCTTCCTCCCTTAGACTATCACCAGCTTTCCTTCCTTTTATATTCCTGCGTATTCAGGAATTTTTTGTTTAGTTTTTATATTCGAACCTCTTGGTTATAAGCCAAGATCATCATTAAGAGGGGGAGACTTTGGATTTGTCCAAAGTAACCAATTACTATAGTCATTTAATTAGTGAATATTTTGTGCCCATTACTGTAATGGCTATATTTCAGCCTCCTTTAGTCTATTTTGTATTTTTAAAAAAATTGTATCCTGATCTGACCCTAAAAAATAGATATTTTCACTCTCTTCATACTAAAACTTCTACTTTAAATTTATATCACTATAGTAAATATGAATGCAAGGGTAGAAGGTTATCAGTCAGCTCAGTAGGCTTTGTTTTAAACATTTTATTTAATGACTAGGTGATTGAGCTTGATTGACTAAGCTTATAAAATTTGCCAAGTGATCCTTAACTGGCTAGCATCTTAGAAAAACAAATTAAAGTTGTAATTGCCCTTGACAAGGTGAAGGGGTGCCTGGGTATTAATGAGAAGTTAACTGAAAGACTTGAAGTTAACCAAGTGATTCAATGAATGGCTAAAAAAAAAAAAACCAAAAAACAAAACATGGAACTGTAACAGGGGCCTCCAAACTTTCAAAAAGCATGGCAGAAAGAGAAATAGCTTTGCTAGATAGAGTATTGTGACTTATGGGAAAGTAAACTACTGTTGTCATTTTAAAAGCTATAATATTTTTAATAGTATTATTACTAGAGCATGATTTCTTTTGCAGTTAAGGAGACTGGCTGAATTCTACTAGTTTCTAATATGTATTGACAGAGGAGAGATGCATGCAAGTGATAAAAAGAGGAGTGAGATCAAAAAGTTCTAATTGCCACATATCTTTCTTGTTACTGAACATATCATAAAGCAATAGTTGCTGATACCACATTTCTTAGATGGATGTTCCATCATTGTCCACAGATGAAACGGTATTGTTGATGTGAACACCACTTCTCCCTTGTGATCTAGGTAAGATGGATGGTTGTGTTAGAATGTGGTGTTCCATCTGCTCTATATATTAACAAAGATTTACATCTGCACTTTTATGTAATAACTGAACAAATCAACTCTATAATTGCCTGAATCTAGTGGATTATATTTACTATGACACCTGCTTTCACTTTGTTTTAAAAGAATCAAGAGTTTGAGTTTTTGTATTCTGGCAAGTCAGAAAAAGAAATGAAGGATGTATACAAGATAAGGGGCAATTAGTACATTAAGGACTCCGGGAGGGAAAGGAATGAAGTCAATATAAAAAATAAAAATAAACAGGATCAGAAGTCAGTCTGTTGTCACTGTTCTAAATTTCTAAGTGTATACAGGGTTTCTTACATTGTAGAACATGGAAAAATTAAGTTCTAGGGAATTTTTAAAGAATTTGAGTTTAAAACACTAAAACCCCAAAATAGCCATCTCTGAATTGCTGTCTTTAAGCACGTCCTTTAAATTAAATGTATTGATGGTTTAATTTGGTATCATTCTGACACTTTATCCTACAGTTTGCTAATGCACCTAATGCAGCTCTCTGAATATATCAAAAACTCAGTAAGTATTTAAAATGATTTTACTGAGTATTCTAATGTAAAGCGTCACATATATGGTGTGTACAGAGACTCCTGAATTTCCTTGACAAATTTTTGCGTTTGATTAATGAAATTACCTTACAGTGAAGTGCTATCTAGATTTTTACCAGTATCGGGGCGCCTGGGTGGCTCAGTTGTTTGGGCGACTGCCTTCGGCTCAGGTCATGATCCTGGAGGCCCGGGATCGAGCCCCACATCGGGCTCCCTGCTTCGGCGGGAGGCCTGCTTCTCCCTCTCTCACTCCCCCTGCTTGTGTTCCTCTCTGGCTG
>PITA01025396.1:0-24486 GCA_004023965.1 Spilogale gracilis
AAAAAAAAAAAAAAAAAAAAAAAAAAAAAAAGATTTTATTTATCTGAGAGAGGGACAGAGCACAAGCAGGCAGAGGGAGAGGGAGAAGCAGACTCGCTGAGCACAGAGCCTAACCCGGGGTTTGATCCAGGACCCTGGGACCTGACCTGAGTCAAAGGCAGACAAGTGCCCCACATTGTACTAAATTCTTAAAGAAATCAAGGATACACAGACACACACATATTAAGTTAAGGGGCACCTGGGTGGTTCAGTCGTTAAGTGACTGACTCCTGGTTTGGGCTCAGGTCATGGTCTCAGCGCAGAGTTTGTTGGAGATTCTCTCTCTCCCTACCCCATGTGCGCTTTCTCGCAAACATTTTTTTTTTTTTTTTAAAGATTTTATTTATTTGACAGAGCAAGAGAGGGAGAGAGAGAGCACAAGTAGGGGGAACGGGAGAGGGAGAAGCAGACTTCCTCTTAGCAGGGGTCTGACTTGGGGCTTGATCCCAGCACCCTGAGATCATGACCTGAGCCACCCAGGAACCCCATAAGTAAATGTTTAAAAATAAATAAAAGTTAAAAATTTAGTGGGAGGTATTCTAACTTTGCCAGAAACAAGAGTTTGTTGTAGGTTAGAATGAAGACATGTGATTGGCAATCTGGGTACTCGTTTTAAGGAAGGAATAGAACCTTGTAGAACTTGTTAGATTGAAAACAGCTGAGAAGAAACCCAAACACGACAGTGTTTAAGGACCATGAGGAGGCCAATTAGGAATGAGATGAAGGGAGAGGTCAGTTTCAGATTGTGGAGGGTTGTAAAAGCGAGGTTAGGAATGTGGACTTTATCCTGTGGAGAATCACTGAGGTTTGTTAGCAGAAGGCTGACATAATGTGAGAGCTGATTTTGAGATAGGATTCGACCTCTGTGTGTAGTGTGGGTTTGGACATAGCAGTGGGGATAGGCGGGAGCTCCACAGAAGTCTGGGATCATTGACTTACGTGCTACATTTGGAGTTCATTCACTCAATTCAATGGAGTTTTTGTTTAAATGGATTTTTTTAGTCCTTTTTTTTTCACGCCTTTCCTTTCCTAGAATAACCAGTGTCCTCTTTTAATACAGTCTTTCGTTTTGTAAGCCTTTCATGTGCTGTCTGTATAGTTTCAGATGCTTATGATTCATAGAAATGTTTAGCATATTTGCCAGGAACAGAAATAGGCCATATATGCTTTTCGCACAAATTTTACATTAAGCAGTCTTGAGAGAATTTGTTCTGTTTTAGAAGAAAAAAACTTTTTTAAAGCAAATAGTCCTTATAATTATTAAGACATAAAGTTATATAAAACGCTCTTTAGTAAACTTCGATTGTCTAGCTTTCTTGGTGTATGTTAACTGGAGAGTCCCTCATAAGTGATCTTGCTCTTAGCACAGACATGGGAAGGGTGTTAGTTCCAGTCAGGACTAGAATTGGGGAATCTTCCAAGTCTTGGTTTTGGTACTTTTTTTTAGGCCTTAGTATCTTAATATTTGCTTTGCTTTTTCCTTTAATCTTTCCTTGATTTTTGTCTTCCTTTCTTTAGGACAACTGAGAGATCCTTTTTGCTTTCTTTATGTTAAATGTTTCAGAGAAATTGTTCTTGTTCTCTTTTAGGTGAAATTTTCCAAGTTGCTATTGCATTGAAGCATTTGGAGGTTTGGAAGACTTAAAAGAATTTCACTTCGCAAAAATCCCAGTCTGAGGATTAAATAAAATGGTGTGGAAGTGTTTTTGCAAACACACATATAAAGTGGTTGTGTAGACTCTAGTGTTTGCCCAGGCAGCATTATTTTTCTCTGACCCGAAAATTTTGTTCAGGTGTCTAACTTTTCTCAGGAGACCCAGGGAAAGCTGATCAGGGGTAATTCTGATTAGTTTAACTCAGTTTTTCAAGCCTAGCTGATCTTTAGAATCACCTGGGTGGTTATAAAAACATGCGGTCAGAGTTAAGAGTCCTAGAATTCTAACTCCATTATGGTGAACTTATTTTCTGGGCTGGTGACTGGTTTAAGAATGGGGCTATATCTCAGTTCTGGCCAGTGAGACATGATCAGAAGGCTGCTGGAGTCTTTGGAAAAGATTTCCTTTAAAAAAAAAAAAAAGGTTTTATTTATTTGACAGAGAGAAACATAGCCAGAGAGGGAACCACAAGCAGGGGGAGTGAGAAAGGGAGAAGCAGGCTTCCTGCCGAGCAGGGAGCCCGATGTGGGACTCGATCCCAGGTCTCCGGGATCATGACCTGAGCCAAAGGCAGTCGCCCAATCAACTAAGCCACCTAGGAGCCCCAAGGTTTCCTTTTTTTGGAGGAGACTCATAAAAATGGTTCTTGGGGTGTCTGGATGGTGGTGTTGGTTGAGGGTCTGACTCTTGGTTTTGGCGCAGGTCATGATTTCACGGTCATGGGATTGAGCTCTGTGCCAGGCTCTGTGCTTAGCTTAGAGTCTGCTTGAGATTCTACCTCTCCCTCTACCCCTCCCTCTCATGCTCTCTCTCTTTCTCTCAAATAAATCTTAAAAAAAAAAAGAAAAGTTTCTTTACTTTTCTGTGATGTCTGGTTGTGCTGCCAGAACTGCTAGCACTGTCTTGGGACCGTTGAGGGGAGCCAAGGTGAGGACCGCAGAGCAGAGGGGTAACCGTTTTTGGGTTTTTGACGTCATTGTGGGAGCCACAGATTGTTCTAGGTCAAAAGCCCAGCTTTGGATATATTGTTAAATGACCCATGCCAGTTTAAATTGTATTTTCTGTGGCTTCACACCCCAATTGTGACAGAGCAGTGTAATTGTAAATTTCATGCTGATGCTGCTATTGAGTGGAATTTAGGGAGCTATAGAGATAAATGTCACTTAAAAAGTTGACAAATTACAAATATAATTTTTCCCTGAATGGAAAAAAACACTCATGTATTTTTTTGTCCCAAAGAAATCACCAACAACTCAGCACATTGCCTGGAATAAGTCTTCAGCTTTCACTTGGGGTTTTACTATGGTGGGCCAGTCTCCAGTATGAATGTAGACTTGCTGTGGAAAAACTGTCACACTGGAGCTCGGATGTGGACCCAAACAGGCTTTAAAGCTTCATATACTTCACCTACTACAGGTGGCCCTCGACTCCATATAGAATAGTTTTGTTTTTAAAGATTTTATTACTCATTTATTTGACCAGGAGAGAGTGTGGGGCTACAAACAGGGGGAGCAGTGGGGGAGGAGGGAGTATCAGGCTCCCTGCTGAGAAGAGAGCCCAATGTGGGACTCAGTCCCAGGACCCAGTGATCATGACCTGAGCCCACCGCAGACGTTTAACTGACTGAGCCACTCAAGTGCCCCATAGAATAGTTTCTGTTTAGGGCTCTCTACTGGCCAGCTGTGTTCATTTAGAACGTTTTATGGGTTAGTCATCCGATGTTCTTCATGTCTTACTGACACATTGTCTTTTCCCTGTCCTCCCATCTGTTGGGGGTCGTTTGACCACCTCCTTTCTGCTTAGTTTTTCTTGGCGGGGATGATGGACCATTACTGACTTTTTGAAGAGGGGAAGTCAGGGGACATTTTTGTATTTTAATTTTTAAAGTAGCTGATGATACGGTATAGTGTAGAAGATTAAGGGCTTAGGTTGAGGGTACTGGTCTGTTTGAGTCCTTATCCTAACTCAACCACTCACTGGCAGTGGAATCCTGGTCAAATTGCTTAGCTTTTCTCTATGTTGTCTCCTATAAAATGGAGATTATAATACTATCCACTGTATAGGGTTGCTCATTGGATTAAATGAGTTAACACATACAAAGCATTTAGAATAAATATTCAGATGTGAAATGTTAACATTTAAAAAATGTGTTATCTAAATTGCAGGTATGTGTTTTAATATCAGGATCCTTTTCTTGTTTGAAAAATGACTGCTCAGCCCAGTGACTAGTATGTAACCTTTTGGGGATTATTAGCCCTGAGAGCGTACGGGTTCATATCCTCAATAGCAGTGACCGAGAAGGGACCCAAATTTGACAACTGTGGGAAGGCTTCCAGAGTTTGAATGTAGTGCAGGATACTGAAAAATCTTGAAAGTAAGTTGATGAATCAAAACTAAATGGTATCTTGGAAAAATATCCTCCAGAATTTTTTTCCAATTCACAAAGATTTAAAGATGAAGTAGAGGGTGTCAGAAGGCTGCCATAGACCTAGCGAGCCACCTGCGGCTGGGGCTCAAGCTATCCGCAGCTAGAGGACTGATAAGGAGGGGTTAAAGGTGACAGAGTTGTGTTCAAGATACTGATGGTAACATCAATGACTGGAGCCCTCACATATTTAACAATTAGAGTGATACTTTTAGAGGATACTAACGTTAGTGTTTAATCTGCAAGAAACCCTAACAGCTAATGGACAGTGCTTGTTTCTGCTATTGGAAATTCACAAATGAGAAATTCACAATGAGAAAAGGCAGTCAGAGACATCTCCAAGAAGGCTGTGCCAGAGACCTGTTATGTAATCCTATTCTCTGTGAGAGAATCCTCAGTCTCCTCAACAAATTCCCAAAGAAGCTGTTTTGAGTCTGTGACTCCAAAAGCTGTTTATCACCTTTTATTTTTTATTTTTTATTTTTTGGGTCATAAGCAAGAATTATGAAGGATATAAAAACACTGGGTAGTCTTCTAGGTTACCATAAATTGTGCTTTAAGTGATTGCTGACTGTGGCAGTGACTAGGTACAGTGTGAAAGCTTGTTCAAATCACACAATTTGTCAGTGGAGGAGCTGGGATGCAAACCCACTTTTGTTTGACTCTGAAACCCTTAACCACAATCATTAGCTGGCTCCATAAAGGGGTATAACGGTGGTCTTGTGTTTAGGAAAGTTATCATGATAAATCTTGGTTATCTGGAATATGTGTACATTTCATGATCTAGTTGGGAGACTATTCTTATTAGCTCAGCACAAGGACCATGACTGACAATTTACTTTAAGGCCTCCTGGGATGATTATTGTGAATAAAACTGGCTTTTCATTTGTATACTAAGTAGAGACATTCAGAGATTGGTTGATTTAGAATCAGTTACATTCAGATCTCTGCTTAAAACAGTATCGTTTCTTTCCCCTCGGGCTCTGCCTCTTAATCTCCACTTTCCCCTCCATCCTTTACTTCCCATTCCTTCTCCCACCCTGTAGTAGAATACATTTTCATTTTGTTCTTATATTTTGGCATTAGGCTTTTTTGCTTACCAAAATTAAGAGATAGTTTAGACATATAAAAGGATACAGAGAATCTCATAATAACTACAGTGTATATATTGTGTCCAACTAACATCTTGTTTCATTAAGATGCAAGTTTTTGTAAACATATGTGCAGAAGCGTATAGGAATAGCTGGGTTCTTAACTGATTGAAAGCACACTGTGTATAAATCGTCTTTCAAGTAACATGTTCTTTCATTAAGATATAAGTGGTCGTAAATGTTAGTGGAGAAGCATATGGAAATAGCTCTATTCTTAACTCATTGAAACTATGCTGTGTGTGTGTGTGTGTGTGTGTGTATATATATAAAGAATCTCAGACATTTCTGTATTTGCATCTTGGTTTAGAAAAAAGCTTATGTCTGCCTTTCCCTGGTAGCAACCTGTCCTAAATAGTAGCAACTATCTCAAATCTGGTGTTTATTATTTTTAGACATTTTAACATATCTGTACAAATTCTTAGATAGTAGCATATTTTTAGACTTTACATAATGGCTCTCATACTATATGTGCAATTTCTTTTCCCCCCCTCCATTTCGTATTTGTGAGACTTATCCATGTGGATACAGGTGTAGTTCTATTTCATTTAGTTCAACCTCTTTTTCCTCTAAGTGGTGTTTAAGAAGACTTTGTTAATTGATGTTTTGTAGACCTTATATAAAAGCATAAGATGTTCTGTGATGTGTCATATATTCAGGCATTTTTTGATTGTCAAACAACTTATTAGAGAATTTATGCAGCATGAAAGCCTTATTGTAATTAATTTTATAAACTTAAAAATAGTAGCTTTGACAACAATCTGTAAATAATGTGTCTATGAATTTTGAAGTCCTTCAGTAAAATTTCTTTTTTTTTTTTTTTTTAAGATTTATTTATTTGACAGAGAGAAATACAGCCAGAGAGGGAACACAAGCAGGGGGAGTGAGAGAGGGAGAAGAGGCTTCCCGCCGAGCAGGGAGCCCGATGTGGGACTCGATCCCGGGTCTCCGGGATCGTGACCTGAGCTGAAGGCAGTCGCTTAACCGACTGAGCCACCCAGGTGCCCCTGTAAAATTTCTTTTTGATAAATTATCAGCTTAGAGAATTAGAGCAAACCAGTTTAAGGTTCAGTCACTGGTCTGAATCACAAATAAAATTTAAAGCTTTTTCACTTCCTTGAAATTAAATATCTGCTTTGGTATTTAGAGAAAACAATTATATTCGTCAACACAGTGTCCATTAAGACCTCTGGTAACCGTCAGTCTAGTTAGGTCAGATGAACATAACTTTTAGGCAGGAGTTGGTTGGTATTTTGCAAGAGACCTCAAAGCCAACAGGAATCACAGCCTGCTTTATTTGATTATTCTAATATAGGAACATAATTTATAGACTTGCCAAGGGGATGCTTTTGTGATGAGGAAGTCTTGACATTCCTCTCTTTTAAACAAACACACACATGCTGAAAAACCTGACACTTTACATTCTAAAGGCAGGCATCTCTAAGTCCCCAGCTCCACAAGTATCACAGCCCTGTTCCTGGGGCTGGAGACCTGCCTCCCTGGTTGAACTAGAATTTCCTCCCTGTGTTTCCTGAGGAAGACGTTAATCCTGTGCCACTTAATATTTCAATGGTGAGTGTGATTTCTCCTTCCTTGTTGGCTTGTTCACCCATGGGCAGTGTCTGCCCTTGGGTGTCATGGTGTGTGTTCCGCCACCATCTGGGAGCGAGTCATGGTGAGGTGTGTGGCCGGAGGAAATCCATTTGGCCACAGTAAGATCACTTCAGGTCTGAACACAGGATATTTAATACTCTCTAAAAAGATGAATGTTTTTATGTTTGACTGTAAAGTTGGCTCCCTTATTTCTTAGCAGTGTAGACTCCTAGACTTAGGGCAAATGAAACTTTGGGCAAATTACTTAAACCCTCAGTGCCTCACTTTCTTCTTTCTTTCTCTCTCTCTCTGTCTCTCTCTCTCTTTCTCCTTCCTTTTAAAAATATTTTATTTATTTGTCAGAGAGAGAGTGAGAGAGCACGAGCAGGGGGAGAGTGGCAGAGGGAGTAGTAGATTCCCCCCTGAGAGGGGAGCCTGATGCAGGGCTTGATCCTAGGACTCTGGGGTCATGACCTGAGCCGAAGGCAGATGCTTAACCAGGTGTCCCATCTCACTTTCTGTTTTGTTATTAGTAAAGTGGAGATAGTAGGAACTCTGTCTGATAGGGTGGTATTATTTAATCTTCATCTTCCATAGTAAAGGATCTTTGACCCCTGGTAGGTGCTGTCATCAAAAGAGCACCATTCTGACTTCCTTTTGTTGAACTTGGATATAGTTGTGGCTTTACCAGTAGAGACGGTAGAAATAGTCGGTGAATACATGTTCCTTTCTCTTTTAGACTAATAGTATTTTGAAACATAGGACTGAATATAGGCCTCACATTGATGAAATAGAAGAAACCAGCTGTAGTAGTGTGTTGAAATCCAGCAGTATTACTGAAGCTCTTTGCTTGAAAGTTTTGGAGACAAGCCAAAGAAGTACAAGGGAGTGGAGTGTCATTGACATGTCATTATTTTTATTGGAGAATCTGGCAGATAGGACTTCTGTCCCTGTGACAGATAGCTTTGTTTTTCTTTTGTGAAATGCAGGTCAAAGGCAGCGTAGCAAAAATATTGAAGAACATGGTCTTTAATGTCAGATTTACTGTGTGATCTTGGGCAACTTGTTTAACTCCTTGTGCCTTGATTTCCTCTTCTGTAGAATGTGGGTAGTGTTTTATCTCTGTAAATATTGCTAGAATTAAATTATGTCCAAAGCACTTAGAAAACTGATTCATAATGACCCCTGAATGTGTTTGGCTAAGCATAGAAAAAAATTTATTCACAATCATCACTATAATAACCTCATTTATGACAGAGGGTACAAAGTGTCATCTCAAGTCATGAAACTCCACCTATTGTGGGAAAGTTGCTAGAGGTTTAGCAGTGAACAGAGACCTTGTGTATCTCTGCAGCAATCAGAGTTCTAGTCAGGGAGATGGAAGATTAGTTAAATCTTGTCATTCACTTTGTTGAGTAAGATTGGGATGCTATGGCCCTAGTTAGGACTATCTAGGGAGTCAAAAAAGTCTTCAGGAGAGTAGCAACTTCTAAACTGAGGCCACAGGGAAGGCTAGGAGCTTTCCGTGCTGAAGGGAGGGAAGAAGAGTTCTTCAAATGCATGCAAGAGGACTGGAGGCCAGAGGGACTGCATAGGTCAGGAGTGGCACTGGTGGGCTGGGAGTGAGGCAGGAGCAGAGAACAATGGGGCTGCAGAGTGGGCAGGTGCAGGGTTTGGAAGGGCCTAGTGAAGCCGGTTAAAGTCTTCACACTCCATTTGAAGCAAGGTTGGAAGTGATGGAAACATTTCCAGCAGGGGATTGGCATCATCAGAATTGTGTTTTAGAAGTTTCTATGGCAGGGAGCGGTTTTGAGAGTGAATTTGAGGAAAGGGGACCTGGAGGTTGGGAGGTTGCTCCTCTAGGCCAGAGACTTTGGTAGCAGAAGAGGCAGATTCTCAAGGAGGAGAATACAGAGGCTGCAGGCTGTGGTGGGTATTTGGGGGTGGGGGTTGAGGAAGGAGGCACCCAGGGTGATCCCTCAGTTCCTTCCCTGGGCACTTGGGTGCTATTCATTGAGGTAGTCCAGTTAGAGGAACAGGTTTTGTGGGATAGAGGAGACATTTTTGGATTGGATATGTTGAGACTGAGGTGCTTCTCAGTTATCCAGTGGACACATTCAGCAGTTTGCTTCTTTTGTAAGTATGTATTTCAGGAACACAGCATAAAGCTGAAGGTAAAGATTCTAGAGACACAGCCTATAGATAGGAGATGATACTGTGTAACAGTAGCAAACCTACCGGAGGAGGAATGCAAAGGGAGAAGGCAGGGGGGCTGGGAAGATCCTGGGGGATACAGCCTTTTTTGTTTAAATATATTTTTTTAAGATATTAGTGATTTGAGAGAGAGAGTGCACATGCGTCAGAGAGAGAGAGAGAGGGAGTGAGCGAGTGAGAGAGCACAAGCTGGGGGTGGGTGGGTAGGGGAGAGGCAGAGGGAGAGGGAGAAGCTCAGCAAAGAGTCCTTTGTGGGGCTCAATACCAGGATTCCAGGAGCATGACCTCAGCAGAAGGCAGATGCTTAACTGACTGAGCCCCCCAGGTGCCCTGGGAATACAACTTATAAAGGGTGGATAGAAGAAGAACTTGAGAAGGATTTTTGAGAGCAATAAACATGGGGTGGGGGGGAGGGAGGAGATGGAAAATCTGGTGAGGGTTGCACAAGTCACAGAGAAAGTAGGAGGGAGGAGAAAAGGTCATTTTACAAAGAGAACCAGTACCAGCAGTACAGGTGACATTGCATTAAGACCGTGTCATTGGTCAAACAAAAAAGGCTCTTAAACATAGAGAGCAAATTGATGGTTACCAGAGGGGAGATGGGCAGGGGGGATGGGTGACGGAGATTAAGAGTGTGTTTGTTCTGAAGAACAGTGAGTAATGTGTGGAAGTGTTGAATCACTATATTTTACACCTGAAACTAATATAACACTATGTTATATTAGGGGGGAAAAAAGGACAGTGCCATTGGTAATAACTGGGAGATTAGTTTATGGCACAGCAGTGATGAGACCCTGAGATAGAGGGTTGAGAGGGAGGGTATAAGGGAAGTAATGAGCCAGTAGGATAGATAACTCTCCCGAGCTCTTGGTTAATGGGTGGATTTTGAACATCCGAGGATGATATCCAACAGAGAGGAGGAGACTGAAGATTCAGGGAATATTATAGAAAATGGGATTCAGAGTCCAGGTGGAGGCAGGACTGCCCCTCATCTACGTTAGTACTTGGAAGGGGTGGAAAAGATGGGTGGAGACTCAGATAAATTTCTTGATTTGTTGAAGACTTTGAGGAAATTATTAGCAGTAGATTTATTTTCTCTGTGAGGTAGATGATAAGATAGTTTTTAGTAGTTAATTAAGTTTTTTTTTTTTAAGATTTTATTTATTTGACAGAGAGAGATCACAAGTACGAAGAGAGGCAGGCAGAGAGAGAGGAGGAAGCAGGCTCCCTGCTGAGCAGAGAGTCGGATGCAGGCCTCGATCCCAGGACCCTGAGATCATGACCTGAGCTGAAGGCAGAGACTTTAACCCACTGAGCCACCCAGGTGCCCAGTTAATTAAGTTTTAATTTCTTCTCCACCACATTCTTTATCTGGTTAAGAAAGAATATATGAGTTATAAGACTTTTCATTTCATAGTCTGTTTGAAATGGGGGGGCTGGATGGAATGTAGACATTAAACCAAAACTAGCTAATGGAAGGTGGATGGGGGAAAAATGTAGGAATAAAACATCTGGATAAACATCAAAACATTAACAAATGCCTCAATTCCAGACTTTTATTCTGATGGCACTTAAAGTTGAATACTTTATTCAAACAGTCTTTAAACTTTTTTTTTCTTACTATGAAATGAAAACACCTTTTTCTTTTTCACGGAGTGACACTGCTGATTTTTCTGTTTTATCTCCGTGGAATCATGCTGGTTCTCTTTAGAGACCACAGAGAAGAAAATGCCTCTGACGATGTCTGGGAAGAGACTCTGGGACTTTAGATTTTTGCCTTTTTGTCCAAGAGAGGAGGAGGAACCTGGAAGAATTTAAAATGTAGTGATTATCAGCAATCTAAAAAGATCTTTTTGTCCTCTTTTCTAGCTATCTGCTTAGGTTCTAACAGGTTGAGGAATGATTCTAGAAGAAAGAACTGTTTCCAGTGACCATAACTCTTCAGATGTGGTGGTGTGCAGCTGGCACCCCTCTTTCTTTAGTCCTGGTTGCACTGAATGTAGACACACTGCATGCCTCAAGGTGAGGTGCAAAGGCTCTCAGGCTCTTCAAAGGGAGGGACTTTATGACATTAGTGCAGAAGGTCATTGCTTGTGTCCCTAGAACTAGATAGAGTTTGTGGTCTCTTTTTGTGGAAAGTGTAGGATAGGGTTCAGAATTAATCTGAATTCTTTTTCTTAAAACATTGTATTTATTAGAGCTTGAACCTGAGTGGGGGAGTGGCAGAGGGCGAGGGAAAGGGACAAGCAGACTCCTCGCTGAGCAGGGAGCCTAACACAGGGCTCAATTCCAGACCCTGAGATTATGACCTGAGCCAAAGTCAGATGCTTAACTGACTGAACCACCCAGGCGCCCCATAGGCCCTTTTTCTTTCTTGAAGCTCAAAATTTTGACACAAAACAGGCTGTGTATCCTCATTCATTTCTTTCAGTTGCAAGTGGGAGGAATCCAATTAAAACTCGTTGAAGCAAAAAAAAAAAGTGATTTCTGGGTTCACATAAGTGAAGTCTGAGGAGTGGGGCTTGCTTTAGATACACCTGACTCCAGGGGTTCCAACAGTGTCATCAGTTCTCTCTTTGTATCTCAGGCATTTTCCCAAGTTGGCTTGACGCTCAAATGGACACTCTTGCATGGTGAGAATAGCTTAAGGCTATCTTTCCTTTTGCTCTGGGAAGCCTAGAGAACAGTGACTCTTTTTCTTTAAAGGACTTGTTCTCACATGGATGAATTTGACCCCATGGAGACATGTTTTCTTGTCCTAATAGGGAGGTGCTACTGGCATCTAGTGGGGGAGGCCAATGATGGGGTGCTGCTGAATGTCCTGCAATGCACAGGACAGCCTCCTGCGACAGAGAATGGTCCAACCTAAAGTTCACTGTGCTTATGCTGAGAAACCCTGCCTTAGAGGTAGGGAGACCATATAGCCTCTAACAAAATACTTTTGAGAATAAAATGATGTCAGAGCAACAGGGATGAACTGGGATTGTCCCAGGGAAAACCTGGACATGTGGTTGCCTTCCCTAAAGGCCCTTTCAGTCCTGGGTCACTCGCCCAACCTGGATCGGTCGCTGAGCACAGGAGATGGCATAGTTGGGCCGGCTGAGTCATGTGCCCCCACTGGGGTGAAGAAGCAAGTAGCAAGTAATTGCTTTACCAGAATGCTAAGATTCATAGCAAAGGGATTTGTAGAACATAGGAAAAGAAGCAGATAGCTTCTGTAATGTAAGAAAACTTAACATTTTTGAAAGTATCTTCAGACCTGTTTTGATCTGGGCCTAGGAGTTTCATGGGGCAAATGAGGACTGTGAGAAGATGGTCAAAATAAGTTTGCCCTTGGGCACCTGGGTGGCTCAGATGCTTAGGCATCTGACTCTTGGTTTCTGCTCAGGTCATGATCTCAGGGTCATGGGTTTAGATAGGTTGAGCCCTGCCTTGACCTCTGTGTTCAGCCGGGAGTTGGCTTGGGATTCTCTCCCTCTCCCTCTGCCTTTCCCCCTGTTCTCTTTCTCTCTCTCAAATAAAAAAAAAAAAAAAAAAAAAAAAAAAATAAGTTTAAGTCACCTGGGTGGCTTAGTCAGTTAAGCATCTGCCTTTGGCTCAGTTCATGATCTTAAAGCCCGAGGATTGAGCCCTGTGTCTTCTGGCTCCCTGCTCAGCAGGAGTCTGCTTGTCTCTCTCTCTCTGTCAAATAAGTAAATAAAATCTGAGAGAGAGAGAGAGAGAGAGAGAGAGAGAGATATGATTAAAAAAAAAAGTAAGTTTGCCCTCTACTTTTCCCATTGCTTGGTTGATTCCTTTTAACTAAAATTGAGAAGGGCAAGGAGAGAGGAGAGGGTAGAAATAAAGTTTCTTCCTGGATACAAGGTTAAGTTTGTTGATACAGCAAGGTACTTGGTGTCTGTGCCTTCCTGTATTTAATCTCTAAAGCACTGAGTGACTGTGATACTTTTTTTGATCACTGTGGAAAAAGCTTAGACTAACTTAGCTAATATTTATAATATTTTAATTTGTGATAGCCCAAGAAAATATTTTAAAGATTTAATAGTGATTTTCTGGCTTAATTTAAATTTCTCACAGTTTTAGTGCTTCTGTTTGTTTTGGAGAAATGAAGTATTGTTAAAAACAACTGATGTTTGTGAATATAATTCATCTCACACAGTAGATTGAGCATTGTACATTCTTTTTTCCTTTTGAGGAATGAAAACTTTCTTGAGCAGGAATTAGAGCAGGTGTTTTTTTCTTTCTGTTTGTATATATTCCAGACTTTATTTTAAGTTTGAAACCAATTGAGATAAACCTGTAAGTATCTGGAAAAGTTGTCCAAATAAGTTTATTTTCTTCTGAATTGTCTGATATTCTCTGGAAATATTTCCCTTGTCTCTTTTTTATTGTGCATGGTGGACAGTATTTAAAGCAAAGATTTGAAAGTAGGTAAGTGACCTATTTGGACTATTTTCTTTTCATTGTTAGTCTAGGGGAGTTGTGATGGTCGAATTGCACATTTATGACATAAACTCTGAAATCTTTGAGAATTGACTGCTGTGTCTTATTGTCATTGTCTAAAAGGCTTATATGGCTATGCAAAATTGATGATGCGCAGTCCTACAGCCAGAAACCGGATGTGTCACTTAACCACAGTTAACAGTTTTTTGTTTGTTTTAAGCTAGTTGGCCTAAAGCTGTCTTTGGCCTACCTACCAGAGTGTCTGCAATACTGATTTATCTTGACAATCATGGGACAAAGGGTTTAGAAAGTGCTGCTTTGTCCAGAGAACAAAGAGGCAACTTTGTAAAGACCTTTAAGTTTTCTGACTTTGAAGTTTTCATTTCAGAAACTTTAAAGCTGAATGTGTAGTTTTGAGTCAGTGTGCTTCCTCAGTTTAATGTATGTTAGCAAAATAGAAAGGACCAGGGAGAGAGTGGGTTCCTTGGCGGAAGCTAGAGCACCAGCGGGGACTTGACCTTTCTCTGGAAGGTGTTGGAGGGCACTTTAGAATGATGCGTGCTGGACTATGATGTGTTTAATGAATGTGTACCCAAAGTCAGAACTTACATTAGGAAGGAAAGTTGGAATGGAATTAATATATAATCAGCTCTGGGGGTTCCATTATGTGTGTGTATATAATCTAATCATAGTTTAGATGTCACTAAACTGTGTTTATTACGTAAGAGCGCTCAGTGATGATTCCTTTAAAATGAATAGTGATCTCCCATCCTATTTTTGGTATGTGTATGTAAATATCCATTTATATCTGTTGGATTTGTTTAAATGAAGTGCGTGTAAGATATCTTCAATTTCAAACAACAGTAGGTTACTGTTGTTTTAAGTTGGAGACACTAGATTTTGTTATAATTTGCTTCATAATTATCAGTTGAGCTGTTAGAAAATAATAGCTGATGGGGTGCCTGGGTGGCTCAGTGGGTTAAAGCCTCTGCCTTTGTCTCAGGTCATGATCCCGTGGTTCTGGGATCGAGCCCCATATCGGGCTTTCTGCTCGGTAGGGAGACTGCTTCCCCCCTCTCGCTGCCTGCTTCTCTGCCTGTGATCTCTCTCTCTGTCAAATAAATGAATAAAATCTTAAAAAAAAATAACTAGGATGGGCTAAAACATATGTTTAGTACGAGTCATGATAATGATGGTTGTTGTGGTAGTAGCAGATAGGTTTTATTTATTTTTTTTTAGCAATTACTATATAAGTATGTAAGCCTCTCACGTGAATTAACATTTACTTCTCACAATCTTATTTGGTGCTCATTCTTAGTGTGAATACCATTTTCCAATTTAGGAACCTGGGTTTAGATAGGTTGAACTACTTGCCCAAGGACACTTACCCAGAGAGCTGTGTGGCCCCATGGTCTCTGAAGCCTGTAGTTTTCAGGACATGCATCATTGCCGTTGATACAGTATTTCACATGTCTTATTTACAGTATTATCCTGTGTAAAGACAGAGGGGCCAGGGCGGTTATGTCTGCAAAGCACACTTTAGGAAATTAAAAAAAAATTTCTGTGAAGGTGATAGAAACTTCCTGTGAGTTATTAAAAGTCACTGGAAAGGGGGTCAGTTTTCCTTCCATTCCCTTATGCTCTGCAAGAGTGGCCATACTGTTCTACTTGTATTACAGGAAGTGAAAAAGCTTACTTTTGTTGGCTTTTTAACTAAAGCAGAATTTAAGAAGTAATGTTATGGTTAATGATCCAAAGGGTGTGTGGGTCTGATGTGTACTGACAGCCTGATAGTGTTGCCATTTTCAGCCTCCCTGTCCTATCATGATAGGCCTGTAGGAGTTCTTCTCTTAAAGGGAAAGAAGTACTTTGTTTTGTGAAATGGATGCTTTATTTTTAATGTCAGTTTGCACCCTTGCTTACATTTGTTGATGTGTCATGCCCCAAATTGTATTGCCATCTTTTTTTTTTTTTTAAGATTTTATTTATTTATTTGACAGAGAGAAACAGTTAGAGAAGGAACACAAGCAGGGGGAGTGGGAGTGGGAGAAGCAGGCTTCCCGCTGAGCAGGCAGCCTATGCAGCTCGATCCCTGGACTCCAGGATCATGGCCTGAGCCGAAGGCAGTCGCTTAACCAACTTAAGCCACTCAGGTGTTCCTTGTGTTGCCATCTTATTTTCTTCACAAGCAATGGCCATTTCTTTTCTTTCTGGATGCTGTTTCATTCTTTTTGGTGTTGTATTTTGAATGTATTTACCCTGAAATAGATTTTCTCCTGGTTCATCGGGGAGGAACTTTGCTACCCAGAAGTTTAAGAATTTTGTCTAGAGTCATAGACAGTATTAAGAAGACATTGTAGTTAATTTAAAAATACTTTGGGGCTTTTTTTTTTTTTTAAAGATTTTATTTATTGGACAGAGAAAGACACAGCCAGAGAGGGAACACAAGCAGGGGAGCAGCTGAGGAAGAGGGAGAGGAAGGCCTCCCACTGAACAGGGAGCCCGATGATGTGGGGCTCCAATCCCAGGACCCTGGGATCATGACCCAGGCCAAAGGCAGATGCCCAATGACTGAGCCACCCAGGTGCTCCTATTTTGGGGCTTTTTAATAAATCTCGAGTTTAGTGAATTTCAGTTTCCATATGAAAAGCTAGAATTAAAGTCCTGGTCTTCTAACACCTGCCACGGAGCTGGAAGGAATGCCTAACCCTTGGATTCTGTAGAGGAGGAAACACCTTCCAAGTGGCCCCTTTAGATATCTGCTTTGTCTTCTCTGTTGGTTTTTTGAAGTTCATTTATAGTGTTGAGTTTACATGGTAGTAAATTTTTTTATTTGCGGTATTAATGAACAAGTAAATCTGGAAGTCATATTAAAGGGTGATTTTTTTCCCCTTTTGAGACTATTTTCATGATGCTTATGCCATATTTATATATGTTGAAAATTTAGATGTGGATGAGGGTGCACAAATTTTGAGACTTGACAATTTAATTTACACGAGTGAAAGACCTTCCTCCTGATACTTCATTTAAAATTGAAGTAGAGAAATTAATGATTGAATAAAGATGATGTGACATTGTTTTGTGGTTGGGGTTTCCATTTGTCTGCTACTGCTGGTCCTAATAAAAACTGAACATTCCTAAAAGCTTTGTCTCTCACCTTGCTCACGTTCTAGATTCCAGTAAACTCTCAGTTCTTTGAGGGTGCTCTCTCCTTGTGGTCTTCCACTAGTGCCTAGCACCATGCCTGGTTCTTAGGTTTTGGATTAATATTTGCTTGAGTAAATGCCTGTCTGGCTCCCGCGATGTTGGAAGCCCTTGAATTCTGGAGCGGTTGAAGACACAGATAAGAATGTGAGAATCCAGGCCCTTTCATTCTGGTCCTTCCTTGCCCCTGATGTGAAGCAGAAGTTTCTTGTGTAACTTTGTATTGTATTGCGATCTCGCAGCTCCTCTGCGTGAGAATCCAGGCCCTTTCATTCTGGTCCTTCCGGAGCCCCTGATGTGAAGCAGAAGTTTCTTGTGTACTTTGTATTGTATTGCGATCTCGCAGCTCCTCTGCAAATTCCCACTGAGTACTTTGTAGCTTATGAAAATAAGGAAAATCCTGATGCTCAAGAGGTGAAAGCTGCTACAATCTGGTTAGAAAGCTGTTTTGGCTTTTAGTTGATAAATGTTTGGAGCCTGAAGAGGGGCCTGGGGATTTTGGGCACACTTGGGATAGCATGCCAATTCTTCTGAGGGCCCCAAACTGCCTCCAGATGCAGAGAAAGCTCAGGATGGTTTTTGTCAGAAGTGTATTTCTTTTTGTTGACTCTCTGTTGTCACTTCTTAACGATTGTTTCTATTTAATATGCTGAAAGTTGTATATAATTTTTTGTTGTTGTTGCTGTTTTAGTCTGTTTCCACATAGAGATAAACATTATGGGTGAATTTTCATTGTTACACGTGAATAAAGGTAGAGTATTAGTTTTTAATCTGTTTCATTTGATGAAAACTAACAGAAAAAGAACAAAAATAGCAATTTTGCAGCACAATTAAGTTGTACACTCTTTTGTTCGATTTATAATAGAACAGGGTTCCTAAAGAAATATTAAAATCCCTTCAAAATGATAGCTTTAAAAATACCCAAGCAGTCCCACAATTATGTGTTCAGTTAATCTTTGACAAAGCAGGAAGGAATATCCAAAGAGAGGGACACCTGGGTGGCTCATTGGGTTACGTGTCCCACTCTTGATTTCAGCTCAGGTCATGATCTCAGGGTTGTGAGATTGGGCCAGCGTTAGGGTCTGTGCTCAGTGTGGAGTCAACTTGTCCTTTCCCCTTTGCTTCTCTCCCTGCTTGTGCCCTCTCTCAAATGAATCAGTCAATCTCTCTCTCTCTCTCTCTCTCTCTCTCTCTCTCTCTCTCTTTGAAAAGAATATCCAATGGGGAAAGACAGTCTCTCTTTGACAAATGGTGTTGGGAAAACTGGACAACAACATGCCAAAGAGTGAAACTGGACCACTTTCTTACACATACATAAAGTAAAATAAAAATGGATTAAAGACCTAAATTTGAGACTTAAAACCATAAAAATTCTAGATGAGAGCACAGGCAGTAATTTCTCCGATGTCAACTATCACACTTTTTTTCCCCTAGATCTGTACCCTGATACAAGGTAAATAAAGCAAAAATAAACTATTGTAACTACATCAATATAAAAAGTTTCAGCAAGGGAACCATCCACAAAACTAAAAAGCAACCTACTGAATGGGAGAAGATATTTGCAAATGACGTATCTGATAAAAGGTTAGTATCCAAAATATATGAAGACCTTATAAAAATCAACACCCCAAAAATCAAATAATCCAATTTCAAAAATGTGCAGAAGAAGTGAAGACATTTCTCCAAAGAAGACTTCTGGATGGCCGACAGACTCATTAAAAGATGCTCAACATTACTGATCATCAAGGAAATGCAAATCAAAACCATAATGAGCTAACACCTCACACCTGTCAGAATGGCTAAAATAAAAACACAAGAAACAATAAGTGTTGCAAGGCTGTGGAGAAAAAGAAAATCCCTTGCACTGTGGGTGAGAATGCAAACTAGTGTAGCCAATTGCAAAACAGTATGGAGTTTCCTCAGAAAGTTAAAAATAGAACTAGCCTGCCACCCAGCAATCGCACCACTTGGTATTTACCCAAAGAATAAAAAAAACACTCATTCAAAGGGATATATGTAGCCTGATGTTTATAGCCATTATTTACAATAGCCAAACTATGGAAGCAGCCTAAATATCCATTGATAGATGAATGTATGAGAAAGATGTGGTGTGTGTACACACACACACACACACACACACACACACACACACACACACACTGGAATATTAAACTGCCTTCAAAAAAGATGAAATCTTGCCATTTACAACAACATGGTAGGAGCTAGAGAGTATAAGTCAGAGAAAGATAACATATGATTTAACTCATGTGGATTTTAAGAAATGAAACAAGCAAGGGGGAAGAGAAAGACCACCAAGAAATAGACTCTTAACTATAGAGAACAAACTGATGGTTACCAGAGGGGAGGTGGGTGGGGGGATGGGTGAAATAGGTGATTGGGATTCAGGAGTGCACTTCTTATGATGAGCACCAGGTGATTAAAGGAAAAACTTCAAAAAATTCCCAAATAGTGTAATGATATACAAGCAAATATATTATTTAAGCAAAACCAAAACTGTGATATTAGAAGTACTTGTTATTTTAAGAAGAACAGACTGTCATATTTTTCCTTGTTAAAATGTTTTCTTACATAACCAGTGCTTGTGAAACTTAGTCTGGACATTCTGTGTTCACAGCATCACTTCTCATCTAATTTCTCCTAGAAAACTGTAAGGCATTCTGTCCCATTTGACTGTAACAGGAAGGGACCCTAGCTATAGGACTGTCAGTGCTATAAAAAAGAAAGAGATGGCTCATTCTGAAAATATCATCATCCTTGGCCTCTTCTTTGGCAAACTGCCCATATGGTATGTGGAGTAGCTTTGCTTTCGGTCTTATAAACACAGTAAATGGATACTGCCCTCTTGTGCTTCTCTTGCCCCCATATAGTATGGGTGACACTTTTCTTTTGGTCTCTTTTAGAACCTAGACTATCGCTGAAGAAGGTAAGGATGTGCCTAGTACATTGTGAGTCAGCCTCTATGGCTGATTGCTGTGTATTTTGTCTTTGGTTTATTTTGCTATATTTATCCCACTTACATCTTGAGAAGCAATGCATCAGTCACAGCTGGTTGCATGCAACAATAGACAGACCTTGGCCGAGTTGGTGATTTTTATTTTTTTTCTCTTATAATAAGTCAGTGGTAGATGGTTGATGGCTGGTTTTCAAGGCTGAGGGTTCTACACATTCTGGGCCTTTTCCTCATGGTTGCAATATGGCCCAGCCATTGCACCTTCTTTCTAGGGCAACAGAAAGAGGAAGAAGTGGTAAGGAAGAAAAGTCTCTATCAAAGGCTTCCCCAGGAATCTTCCATCAGCTTCTGCTCATATCCCATTTGCCTCAGTTTTCAGGTGGCCTCCCTGCACTACAGGAGGTCTGGGAAAGTGCTGTTTATGGTATAGCCTTCATTGTAGAGGAAGGCGAGGAAGGAGAAGATTGGAATGGCTGTTGAATGAGAATTTCTGGACCTGCCAAAAACAGTGTAGGGTCTCCGTAGTGTTCCTCCCCTTAATCTCGGCTAATCAACAGGTCTTCACTGGGCACTGTTAATGTGAACTCTGTTGTTGATGGGTGTTAGTGAACAAGAGGGAGAGCTGCAAAAACATAATGTGTTGTCATATTTGAATTTGCAGTCCAGATGTGGAAGTGAAAAACACGAGACAAAGGTTCTGTGGCATTAAGTGCTGTGTTTTCTCACCAGATTTTAAGAAGAGGGGCTTTCATGGATGCATGGTGTAATAAAAAAAGATTCCATATAGAAGGTAGAGTTAGCTAAGGGTGGGCTGATGGGAAGGATAGAAATTTCTGGGAAGGGGGGACAGCTTTGAATACCCAAGATTTTTTAGGATCTAGTGGGAAATATTAGGGCTTATGGGAAGGATGAGTATGGAAATAAGTTCTGCCCTGAAACAGAACAGGGGAGTCATTGGGGCTTGGGAGTCGGAAATAATGGAGCTATGCTATCTAAAGGGAAAATAATCAGGTACTCCTTTGTAGAGCAGGGACCAGAGAAGCCTGTGGAGGTCTTTCCTGCTCACCTTGAGGACAGGGGCTGTGGTCCAGGTTGGTGGCAGAGCAATTGGAGGGAGGGAGCCTGCCAGAGGGAAATGAGTGATGCCAAAGGAAAGTGAGCAGGACTCAGTGGCTTCTAAGATTTGCTGAAAAAGCTAAATCAAAGCTAATGTTTCCGGCCTGGTGCATTAGAAGAACATTAGAGACCAGAACCAGAAAGCCCTCTGGGAGCACAGGGCCATCTAGGTCGAGCTACAGCTTTGTGATGCAGCTGGTGTTCTCAGTCTAGGCAGCTCTGTGTCTGCCATCTTCACCTACTTCCAACCGTGTAGCATCCACAGCTTTTGTTTATTCAGTTTCTGCATCCTTCCAGTTTTTGCTTACTTGTGGGCTGCTTCTCTAAGTGTGCCAGCAGCCTCACCTTCCTCTACTATTCATCTGGGTGATTTCCATATTCGTAAGTCAGCTTCTTAAGAGAATCTGGTTGGCCCGGCTAATTACCACTGGCCTTGTTTGGGGAGAGGTTGTCTGGCTCAGCTCTTGAGAGGTCACTAACCCACCTGTGGGTTGTCTGCTCTTGGATCTGGTGCCTGCCCCTGTCCAGCCGGCTGTAACCTGTGATCGAGAACAGGTTGGTCCAAGATTGCCGCCTCACCGGGCCTGGAAGAGGAGGGGCGGGCTGATTGAGGGGCAGGCACAATTATTGAGTTATGCGTGTAACTAGTACATGTGCCGTAGCTTGCTTTGCGTTTTATAATCATTTCTATATGGGGAGAAGCTATTTTCTCTCTCACTCTATAAACAGTGTAGTGCAGGGACACCTGGGTGGCTCAGTGAGTTAAGTGTCTGCCTTCTGCTCAGGTCATGATCCCAGGATCCTGGGATCGAGTCTCACATCGGGCTCCCTGCTCAGCAGGGATTCTGCTTCTCCCTCTCCCTCTCCCCCTCCTTCTGCTCCTGTTTATTCTCTCTCTCTCTCTCTCAAATTAAAAATTCTGTAAAAGAAAATAAAAAAATTATGTGTGGTGCAATTAAATATGCATAAGCCTTTGGCTAAATTTCTTGCTTAGTATGTTTTACCCACTTTATTGAGATCTAATCTATATATCATAGGAGTCACCCATTTAAAGTGTACGATTCGGTGGTTTTTACTATGTGAACATATTAAAACAAGTTCACATATAGATGTAGGCACCTCCACAATCAGTTTTGGAACATTTCATCACCCCAAAAAGAAGTCTTGGATCCTGTAGGCTATGTTTTTTTCTGTTTCTTTTGTGGCTGATAATGTGTAACGTGCTTCTACAGTTCACGTTTCAAGGTGGTACGTTTCTCACCACAGGGTTTCATTTGGCACCCCTTCCTCGTTCTTTCTCCCCTTACCTGCCCATGATGTGCCACAGCCCTTATATCTGATATCCAGTACGTAGCAGGTGTTTAGCTCTTTGCTGAATGCATTTGTTAAGCTTCCCGCTACCAGTGTGATGGTCTCAGCTTCTTATTTTTCACAATAAAACAGAGGAAGAGGTAATTCTATCAGGTCCTTATATCTGTCCAGTTGGCATGAAATTTTATAGATGACAGTATGGAGATGTGGAGAGCTTAATAGCTTGTCCACATTCACACGCTTTCTACTTGGTAGGGTCAGGGGTAGAATCCAGCTCACATGAGGCTCCGGCTTGTCCTTCACTATAAAGGGCTTGTCTGTTTGTCGCCCTGGTCTATCCTTGGCCTTCTGAGAGACTCAGTATGTCAGAGAGACCCAGAGGTTCTTTGTGCTGATCTCAGCCTTTGCTCATTTTGACTCCTCCCATTGTCCCTCTTGTTTTGGATGGCCCTCCCTTCTTCCTACCCTAATTCATTTGTATTCTCTCTCTCTTTTTCCAGACTGGGTTCCTTTTAAGACTTTCGTATTTTCCCCTAAATTCTCCCCCTGAAATTTCCCCGTTCTGTCCCTTTCATGTTAAATAACTTGAAAAGGCAAACAATGTAAGAAAAAGAACGATCAATTTGCTGACTCGATTATCTGAGGGCCAGTTATTCAGTTGGCGGTACAGAACTAGATAAAGAAAACACGTTCTCATTCATGACTGGTTTCTTGAGGTCCCAGTTGAAGGGGGGGTTGTGTTAGTCTCTTCTGGGGGATGATAGAAGTGCCCTGCTGCTGTGCTAGGGAAAGGGAGTACTCAGGGCTGGGAGATGGAACCCCTGGGTGGACACCGTGGATGGAAACAAAAGCCTGAGTGTGAAGTGAAGGACCTCCACCTGAGACCTGGGAAGGACCTATTTGTGGGTGATTATTTCTGAGAGGTGGTTTATTTGATCACGTTATGTAACCATCTTTACAGCAGCCTGGAGTTAAAATGTTTAAGGCTGTTGAAGCCTTCTGTAGGGCTTTCCCCTTGTAAATAATTTCTTCACTGGCCCCAAGTCTGTCTCATGTGTATTTTGTATTTGTGGGTGGCTGCTTTGGTACTTTTTGAGTTGGTGTGGCAACAGTATTCGATTCAAACCACATGAGTCTGTTGCAATACACAGTGGTTCCTCTCTGATTAAAATTTGGGGTTTGGATTTGTTCTCCCTCCTCTCCAGAGCAGTGGAAGTGGAAGTGGAAGGAATCCCTTTATCAGGGACCATTACATCAGACCTTTACATCTATCCACTATAAAATGTGATTGCATGGAATTCTGCGACCTAATAAGAGCCAACAGTCTGAATTGGAAGACGTCTCCATTCGTAGTATGTGGGCTAGTTAACCTTGTATGGTACTGGACTCTTCTTAAGGTTTTGTGCTGATGGATGCTAAGCAGCTTTCAAGGTGATTTTAAGAAGGCTTTCTAGGACCAAGGAAGGAAAAAAGCCAAAAGAATTGAATGAAATGAGTGACCATTTGCTTTAGCTGTTCCGAGCACCAGCAGTATGTTGCGTTCTTTCTCTTGACTCTGGTTTTCATGCTCATGCCTACATCAGAAACCACAGATTCTCTAGCATCAGAAACATTCCTCTTGAAATATAAATATGATATCAGTTAATATGTTGCTGTCTCCTAGCAGATTACAGTCTTTAACATTGCTGTTTTTCAGCTTATTGAGATGTAATTGAAAAAATTGTAAGACATTTAATGTGTACAGTGTGATTTGAATATGTGCACATCATTTCCCCCAGCACGGATGTACTTTATAAGGACTAGTTGAGGCAGATAGAGAATGATAGTTTGGTTGGGGCATAGGAAAAGGAAAATGAGTGTTGATGGTTTTGGTGAGATAGCCAAAGGAATGATTTATTTTTTCATGGCCAAGTGGACTGGGGTAGGGCAGATCGTCACTGATCAAAGATCAGTTGCTACTCACCCACTGTCCGCCCTGTTTGCTGGGAATTATGAATGATGACAGATTTTAACGATTGAAGTAAGACATAAACTGTGACGAGGGGCGCCTGGGCGGCTCAGTTGGTTAAGCGACTGCCTTCGGCTCAGGTCATGATCCCGGAGACCCGGGATCGAGTCCCACATCGGGCTTACTGCTCGGCGGGAAGCCTGCTTCTCCCTCTCTCACTCCCCCTGCTTGTGTTCCCTCTCTGGCTGTGTTTCTCTCTGTCAAATAAATAAAATCTTTAAAAAAAAAAAGACATATATGGAGCCTTTTTTTATGGAAAATATTTACCCATTGCTAAAGAGATTTTCCCTTTGTGCTTAGAGAACTCTATCCACTGCTTCATTTTTGGCTCATTCCTCTCCCCTCCTCACTTCTTCAAC
>PITA01025397.1:0-24481 GCA_004023965.1 Spilogale gracilis
ATCCCGGGACTCCGGGATCATGACCTGAGCCAAAGGCAGTCGCTTAACCAACTGAGCCACCCAGGCGCCCCAACACAGACTGTATTTTTGAAAGGAAAAATCCAAAGAGGAATTTGATAACATTCTTCTAGACTTTACTTCATAGTACTAGTTTTTTCATTGCATAACAATAAACTTTTCAAAAAGAGTTTCAGATGAACAGAAAGGTTGCAAAAATAGTTATCTCTATGTACTCCACACCTAGTTTCCCCTGCTAAGTATACTTGATACACCTGAACAACTATGAGAACAGTATCATCAGTAACAATCCATTTATTGTCTTGATTTCCTTAGTTTTTGCCTACTGTGCTAGTTTTCAGGATTACTGGTCGGGTATTTTACACAGTTTCCCTCATCTGGGAATTTTCTGGTGTTTTTATCATGTTTAGACTGTGAAAAAGGGTTTTTGGAAGGAGAACATAGAGGTAAAATGCAGTTCTCATCACATCATATGAAAGGATGTACGTTATCTACACACAATAGGTCATTATGGATGTTAAGCTTGGTCATAGTTGAGGGAGCGTTTTTCAGGTTTTGACATAGTAAAGTTATTCTCCTGCCCTCTTCCAGTGTTTGTGACACTAAAAGGTACTTGAGGCTCATCTTGTACATTCTTTGCATTAGCTCTAGAGTAATAATTTTTTCTTTTTTTTTTAAGATTTTATTTTTTTGACAAAGAGAAACACAGAGAAGGAACACAAGCAGAGGGAGTGAGAGAGGGAGAAGCAGGCTTCCCGCCTAGCAAGAAGCCTGATGTGGGGCTCGATCCTGGGTCTCCAGGATCATGACCTCAGCCGAAAGCAGTCGCCCAACCAACTGAGCCACCCAGGCACCCCATAGAGTAATAATTTTTCTAAGGAGCCTAGGTTCCTTTTGTTACAAATGGTATTAAAAACATAAATTAGAACATAGTGCATGCTTGTTGTTAAGGGGTGCTTTTGCGTCTAGAGATGATGCAAAGAAATATATGTGTGTATAGTAAAAATGTATGAAATTTACTGATCATTCCCCCCCAATTTATTAATATGTAATTTGCATATAAAATTGTATAAATTTGCACAATGTGATTATTTGATATGTGTATATATTGCAAAATGATTCACACAATAGGGTTCATTTGCACTTTTATTATTTCACATAATTACCATTTCTTTTTTGTGGTGAGAATATTTAAGCTCATTCTTCTAGCAACATTCAAACTCATGATACAATATTGTTCACTACAGTCTCCACATTATACATTCAATCCAAGAAATTTACCTATAAATGGAGGTTTATACCTTTGACAAACCTGTCCTCATTTTCCCAAACTTCCAGCCCCTAGAAACCACAATTCCAATCTCTGTTACTAGGAATTTGGATACTTAAAATTCCACATTTTAAAAAGATCATACACTGTCGGTCTTTCTCTGTCTGACTTACTTCATTTAGCATTTGTCTGCATATTCTATCCATGTTGTCACAAATAGCAGAATTTCTATTGATGAATGATATTCCATTATATAGACAGATACACAGGTAATATAGAGATATAGTATGTCTATGTATACATCTATATATTTTCTTTATTCATCTGTGGATATACATCACTAGACACTTAGGTCTTTTCCATGTGTTGACTCTTGTGAATAATGTTTTCATGAATATGGGATATAGATAATCTTTTTAAGATACTGATTTCATTTCCTTATGATATATACCCATAAGTGGGATTGCTAGATTATATAGTAGTTCTATTTTTAATGTTTTTGATGAACCTCTATACTTGTTTCCACAGTGGTAGTACCAATTCGCATTCTAACAGCACACAGGGTTTCCCTTTTCTCCACATTCTTTTCAGCACTTCTTAATTAGTGTCTTCTTGATAAGAGCTGTTCTAACAGGTGTGATATGACTTTTCATTAACATATAATGTATTATTTTTTTTAGGGGTACAGGTCTGTGATTCATCAGTCTTACACAATTCACAGCGTTCACCATAGCACATAATCTCCCATTACCTAGCCATCCTATCCCTCTCCCCCCTCTCCCCTCCAGCAACCCTCAGTTTGCTTCCTGAGATTGTCTCACTTATGGTTTGTCTTTCTCTCTGGTTTCATCTTGTTTCATTTTTCCCTCCTTTCCCCTATGATCCTCTGTCTTGTTTCTCAAATTCCTCATATCAGTGAGATCATAGTTGTCTTTCTCTGATTAATTTATTTTGCTTAGAAAATACCATCTAGTTCCATCCATCTTATTGCAAATGGCAAGATTTCATCTTTTTGATGGCTGCTTAATATTCCGGTGTGTGTGTGTGTGTGTGTGTGTGTGTGTGTGTGTGTGTGTGTGAGAGAGAGAGAGAGAGAGAGAGAGAGAGAGAGAGAGAGAGATACCTACTTTATCCATTCATCTATTGATGGACATCTAGGTTCTTTCCATAGTTTGGCTATTGTGGACATTGCTGCTATAAACATCAGGGTGCATGTCCCCCTTCGGATCACTACATTGTATCTTTGGGGTAAATACCCAGTAGTGTAATAGCTGGATCATAGGGTATCTCTATTTTCAACATTTTGAGGAACCACCATATTGTTTCCCAGAGTGGCTGCACCACCTTACATTCCTACCAAAAGTATAGGAGAGTTCCCTTTTCCCCCACATCCTTGCCAACATCTGTTGTTTCCTGACTTGTTAATTTTAACCATTCTGACTGGGGTAAGGTGGTATCTCACTGTGGTTTTGATTAGTATTTCCCTGAGGCTGAGGGATGTTGAGCACTTTTTCAGATGTGTGTTGGCCATTAGGATATCTTCTTTGGAGAAATGTCTATTAATATCTTCTGCCCATTTCTTGATTGGATTATTTGTTCTTTGGGTGTTGAATTTGAGGAGCTCTTTATACATTTTGGATACTAGCCCTTTATCTGATATCTCATTTGCAAACATCTTCTCCCATTCTGTCAGTTGTCTTCTGGTTTTCTTGACTGTTCCCTTTGCTTTGCAAAAGCTTTTTATCTTGATGATGTCCAATAGGTGATTTTTGCCCTTGCTTCCCTTGCCTTTTGCCATATGTTTAGGAAGAAGCTTCTGTGGCTGATGTCTAAGAGGTTCCTGCCTGTGTTCTCCTCAAGGATTTTGATGGATTCCTGTCTCCGAGGTCTTTCATCTGGTTTGAGTCTATTTTTGTGTGTGGTTTAAGGAAATGGTCCAGTTTCATTCTTCTACCTATGACTGTCCAATGTTCCCAACACTATTTGTTGAAGAGACTGTCTTTTTTCAACTGGGCATTTTTTCCTGGTTTGTCAAATATTAGCTGACCATAGGGTTGAAGGTCTATTTCTGGGCTCTCTATTCTGTTCCATTGATCTATGTGTCTGTTTTTGTGCTGTCTTGATGATTATAGCTTTGTAATAGAGCTCGAAGTCCGGAATTTTGATGCCACTGGCTTTTCTTTTTCAACATTCTTCTGGGTATTTGGGCTCTTTTCTTGTTACAAATAAGTTTTAGGATTATTTGTTCCATTTCTTTGGATAAAAATTGATGGTATTTTGATAGGGACTGCATTAAATGTATAGATTGCTCTAGGTAGCGTAGACATTGTCACAATATTTGTTTTTCCAACCCATGAGCATGGAATGTTTTTCCATTTCTTTCTGTCTTCCTCAATTTCTTTCATGAGTATTCTATAGTTTAACGAATACATATCTGTGCCTCTTTGGTTGGATTTATGCCTGAGTATCTTATGGTTTTTGGGTGCAACTGTAAGTGGGATTGACTCCTTAATTTCTCCTTTTTCTGTCTTGTTGGTGGTGTATAGAAATGCAACTGAGTTTTGTGCATTGATTTTATATCCTGATACCTTACTGAATTCCTGTATGAGTTCTAGAACTTTTGGGGTGGAGTCTTTTTGGTTTTCCACATAAAGAGTCATATCATCTGCAAAGAGTGAGAGTTTGACTACTTTTTTGCTTGTTCAAATTTTTGCTAATTCAGATACATTTTATTTTTTTTATTGTCTGATTGCTGAAAGTAGGATTTCTTGTTCTTTGTTGAATGGCAGTGATGATAGGGGACATCCCTACCGTGTTCCTGATCTTAACGGAAAAGCTCTCCATTTTTCCCCATTGAGAATGATATTTGCTGTGGGCTTTTCATATATGGCTTTTATGATATTGAGGTATGTACCCTCTATCCCTACACTTTGAAGAGTTTTGATCAAGAAAGGATGCTGTATTTTGTCAGTTGCTTTTTCTGCATATATTGAAAAGATTATATGGTTCTTGTTCTTTCTTTTATTAATAGATTGCATCACATTGATTTGCAGATGTTGAACCAACCTTGCAGCCCAGGAATAAATCTCACTTGGTCATGTTGAATAATCCTTTTGATGTACTGTTGAATCTTATTAGCTATTATTTTGGAGAGAATTTTTGCTTTTGTGTTCATCAAGGATATTAATCTGTAATTCTCCTTTTTGATGGGGTTTTTGTCTGGTTTTGGGATCAAGGTAATTCTGGCCTCATAAAATGAGTTTGGAAGTCTTCCTTCCATTTTTAATGGTGGAACTCTTTCAGGAGAATAGGTATTAATTCTTCTTTAAATGTTTGATAGAATTCCCCTGGGAAGCCATCTGGCCCTGGGCTCATGTTTCTTGGGGGATTTTTGATGACTGCTTCAATCTCTTTACCGGTTATTGGTCTGTTCAGGTTCTCTATTTCTTCCTGGTTCAGTTTTGGCAGTTTATATGCCTTTAGTAATGCATCTATTTCTTCCAGATTGTCAAATTTGCTGGGGTATAGCTGCTCATAATATGTTCTTATAATTGTTTGTATTTCTTTGGTGTTGGTTCTGATCTCTCCTCTTTCATTCATAATTTTATAAATTTAGAGTCTTTCTTTTTTCTTTTTGATAAGTCTGGCCAGGGGTTTATCAATCTTACTAATTCTTTTGAAGAACTAGCTCTTACTTGTGTTGGTCTACCATTCTTTTGGTTTCTATTTTTGATTTCTGCTCTGATCTTTATTATTTCTCTTCTCCTAGTGGGTTTAGGCTTTCTTTGCTTTTCTTTCTCCAGCTCCTTTAGGTTTAGGGTTAAGGTGTGTATTTGAGGCCTTTGTTGTTTCTTGAGAAAGGCTTGTATTGCTATATAATTTCCTCCTCAAATGCCTTTGCTGCATCCCAAGGAGTTTGAACAGTTGTGTTTTCATTTTCATATGTTTCCATAGATTTTTAAAATTCTTCTTTCATTTCCTGGTTGACCCATTCATTCTTCAGTAGGATGCTCTTTAGACTCCATATATTTGAGTTATTTCCAACTTTCCTCTTGTGGTTAAGTTCAAGGTTCAAAGCATTGTGGTCTGAAAATATGCAGGGAATGATCCCAGTCTTTTGGTACCGGCTGAGACCCGATTTGTGACCCAGGATATGATTTGTTCTAGAGAACGTTCCATGTGCACTAGAGAAGAATGTGTCTTCTTTTGCTTTGTGATGGAATGTTCTGAATATATCTGTGATGTGCGTCTGGTCCAGTGTGTCATTTAAAGCCTTATTTGCTTGTCGATCTTTTGCTTAGATGATCTGTCTGCTTCAGTAAGGGGGGTGTTAATATCTCCTACTATTATTGTATTATTGTCAGTGTGTTTCTTTGATTTAGTTATTAACTAAATATTTTATGGCCCATATAATTGGCTGCTCCCATGTTAAGGAATAGATATTTAAAATTGTTCGATCTTTTTTGTTGGAAAGACCCTTTAAGTATGATAAAGTTTCCTTACTCATCTCTTATTATAGTCTTTGGCTTAAAATCAAATTTGTCTGATCTAAGGATTGCCACCCCAGCTTTCTTTTGATATTCATTCGCATGGTAAATCGTCTTCTATCCCCTCACTTAAATCTGGAGGTGTCTTTGTGTCAAAAATGAGTCTCTTGCAGATAGAATATTGATGGGTCTTGCCTTTTTATCCATTCTGATACCCTGTGTCTCTGGATTAGGGCATTTAGCCCATTTACATTCAAGGTAACTACTGAAAGATGTGAATTTAGTGCCATTGTATTGCCTATAAGGTGACTCTTACTGTATATTGTCACTGTTCCTTTCTGGTCTATGTTAATTTTGGCTCTCTTTGCTTAAGGGAACACTTTCAGTATTTCCTAGGGCTGGTTTGTTTTTTGTCTAGGAAGCTTTCTATGGCTCCTATTTTCAGTGATAGCCTAGCTATTCTTGGCTGCACATTTTTTTCTCATTTAGTGCTCTAGATATATCATGCCAGTCCTTTCCAGCCTGCCAGGTCTCTGTGGCTGTCTGCTGCCAATCTAATACTGTTATCTTTCTAGGTTACAGACCTCTTGTCCCAAGCTGCTTTCAGGATTTTCTCTTTGTCACTGAGATTTGTAAGTTTTACTCTCAGATGATGGGGTGTGGACATATTTTTATTGATTTTTGAGGAGGGTTCTCTATGCCTCCTGGATAATGATGCTTGTTTCCTTCCCCAAATTAGGTACATTCTCTGCTATAATTTACTCCAGTATACCTTCTGCCTCTCTTTTTCCTTCTTCTGGGATCCCAATTATTCTTAAATTGTTTCATCTTATGGTGGTATCACTTATCTCTTAAATTCTCTCCTCGTGATCCAGTAGTTGTTTATGTTTCTTTTTCTCAGCTTCTTTATTCTCTATCATTTGGTCTTCTAGGTCACTAATTTTTCTCTTCTGCCTCATTAGTCTAACAGTAGAGCCTCCATTTTTGATTGCACCTCATTAAGAGCTTTTTTGATTTTGACTTTAGATTTTAGTTCTTTTATTTCTCCAGAAAGGAATTTTCTAGTATCGTCTATGCTTTTTCAAGCCCATCTAGTGTCTTTATAATTGTTATTCTGAACTCTAGTTCTGATATCTTTCTAATGTCTCTATTGATTAGGTCTCTGGTAGTTGGTACTGCCTCTTGGTTTTTGTTGTTGTTGTTGTTGTTGTTTGTTTTGTTTTTTAGGTGAGTTTTTTCATTTGTCATTTGTCCAGAGAAGAATACATGAATGAGAGGACGAAATGCTAAAAGGGTAACAACTACCTTGTTGTACAGAAAAATACACAGTAAACAAATCAGATATTTGGGGAGCAGGAAGAAAGAAAAAAAAGAAAAAAAGAATATGGTCAAGTTGGTGAATAGAAGAAAGCACACACCTGTTGAGTTTGTTGGTGTTCAGAATGGTTGATAACGATCTAGCTGAATTCCTGGGACCAGAAGAAATGTAGGTCTCCTAGTCCTCTGCTGTCTTGCTCCTCTTAACAGGTGTGATATGATTTTTTTTTTTAATTATTTGACTTGCCTTTCCCTGATGATTAGTGATGTTGAGCAAATTCTCATGTACCTGTTGGCCATTTATGTGTCTTCTCTGGAAAAATGTCTATTCAGGTCATTTCATTTTTAAAATAGATGCGTTTTTTGTTTGGTTTGTTGTTGTTGTTTGTTTTGGCTATTCAGTTGCAGGAGTTCCTTATATTTTGTATGATATTAGTCTCTTATCCAATAGATGATTGAAAATATTTTCTCCCAGTCCATCCACTGGTTGCCTTTTTTTTTTTTTTTTTTCTGTGCAGAAACTTTTTAGTTTGACATAGTCCACTTGTTTTTGCTTTTGGTATCACATCCAAAAGAATCATTGCCAAGATCAAGGTCTTTTTATTTTGCTTTCTTCTAGGAGTTTAACAGTTTCAAGTCTTAAACTTATATCTTGACTCTGTTTTGAGTTTAGTTTTGTAAGTTGTGTAAGAGGGGGTCCAACTTCATTCTTTTACATATGATTAGTTTTCAAATGCCATTTATGGAACAGACTATTCTTGCCCCAGTGAGTATTCTTGGCACCCTTTTCAATTATGAGTTGACTGTATATGCAAGTGTTTACTGATTATTGATAAACACATCTATAAACTTTTCTCATAGAATTGCTTTCACTACATCCCATATCTTGGTCTATGCATTTATTTACATGACTGTATTTGTGGTAGAGTTTGAAAACAAGAAGTGTGATGCTTCCAGGTTTGTTTTTTCTTAGGATTTCTTTGGTTATTCAAGGTCATTTGTAGTTCCATACAAACTTTAGAACTTTAAAAGATATGTCTATGAAAAAAAATGCCATTAGAAATCAGTCAGGAATTCTACGAAATCTATAAATGGCTTTGGGGAGTTTGGATGTGTTAACATTGGTTCTTTCCGTCTCAGATCACAGTATGTATTTCCATTCATTTGTGTCTTTGTCAATTTATTTCATCAGAGTTTTTTTCTGAGTGTACAGATCTTTCATCCCCTTAGTGAAATACATCACTATGTAATTTTTTTGTTTTTGAATCAGTTGTGAATGAAACTTTTTTTCAGATATTTTATTGTAAGTGTATAAAATGCATCTGATTTCTGTTTTGTATTTTTCAATTTCACTGAAAATACATTAATTAGTTCTAACAATTTTCAGTGGTGCATTTAGAACTTTCTACATATAAGATCATGTTATCTGCAAGTTAGCAATTTTACTTCTCCCTTTCTAATTTCTTTTTCTTTCCTGAATGTTCTTGCTAGAACTTTCAGTACTATGTTGAAATAGCAGTAATGAGAATGGATCTCCTTATCTTATTCATGATTTTAGAAGACTGGCTTTCATATTTTCATGTGAGTATATGTTAGCTGTGAGCATTATGATATGTTCCTTCTATATCTAATTTGTTCAGCATTTTTATTATGAAAGGATATTGAATTTCTGTCAAATAGTTTATCACATTTATTGATTTGCATGTGCTGAATAGTTTTTGCATCCCCGGGATAAATCGCACTCTCTTATGGAGTATAATTCTTTTAATATGCTGTTAAATTTTATTTGATAGCATTTTGTTAACTTTTTTGCATTTATATTTAGCAGGGATATTGGTCTATAGTTTATTTTAGCTTATTTGGCTTTGGTGTCAGGGTAATGCTGACTCAAAAAAATTGAAGATTAGGGACCATTCCCAAACTCATTTTATGGTTGTGGTATTTCTTCAACTGTTAGAAGAATTCACCAAAGAAACCATCTGGTCCTAGGCTTTTGTTTGATGAGAGGTTTTTGATTACTTCTTTAGTTTTCTTAGGCCTTACAGGTCTGTTCAGATTTTTTATTTCTTAATGCTTGAATCTTAATAGGCTGTGTATTTGTAGTCTGTCAACTGTACTATCACACTTTTATTTCTGAATTTGATTTTTCCTTCTTTTTTTTAAGTCTACCTAAATGTTAGTTTTATCTTTCATAAAACCAGCTCTATATTCTGTTGTTGTTCTAGATCTCTATTCCTGCTCTCTTTAGGTTTCCTAAAAGAGAATATGGGGTATCTTTCTCCATAACTTCACTTTGAGCTTCTATGTCTCCTAAAGCTGAATTGAATTCCTTTAGCAGCACATAGTTTGATCATCTTTTGATTGGATAATTTAATCCATTTATATTTAAAGAATTAATGATAGGTAAGGACTTGTAGGTAAGTTCCTTTTTTCCTTTCTTGTTGTTCTCCTGTGCAAATTTAGGATTTTCCATAGAGGTATGCTTTGATTCACTTCTCTTAATCTTTTTTATTTTTAAACCTACTCTAAGTTTAAGGTTTGTGGTTACCATGAAACAACTACACTTAAAAACTCTACTTATTATGTCTTTATGTTTTTAACATTGCAACTTATATATTTTCATTGTTTAACCATTAAAATGACTGTAGTTTAGATATTTGTAGTACGTTTTTCCTTTAACCCTTACAGTAGGGTTAATTGGCAGACTACAAATTAACATATTGCATTGTTATAGTATTCTGAATTGATTATATACTTAAATTTACCAGTGTGTTTTTATGCTTTCATATATTTTCTTATTTCTAATTAATGTCCTTTCATTTTAGCTTGGCAAATTCCTTTCAGATTTTTTTTTTTTTTGGTAAGGCTGGTAACATGGTGATTATCTCCCTCAGCTTTTGTTTGGGAATATCTTTACCTTACCTTCACTTCTGAAGGACAACTTTGCAGGGTAAAGTATTTTGTGTGGCAAGGTCCCCTCCCACCCTCCCTCGGCCCCAGTCCTTTGAACATATCATTCCACTCTTAATCTGTAAGGTTTCTTCTAAGAAATCCAATGGTAGCCTTATGGGGATTCCCTTCTACAAGAAGATTGCCTCTTACTGCTCTTGCTGCTTAAAATACTCTTTCTCTTTGATTTCAGACAACTGTATGATATTGTTTTTTGGAGACAATCATTTTAGTTTGAAATTTGGGGATGATATATTATCTTAATGAATTTGGATGTCCAAATCTCTCCCCAGATTTGAGAAGTCCTCACCAATTAAATCTTTAAGGTTTGTGCTGCTTTCTCCCTCTATTTTCCTTCTGAGATTCCAACTTTTCATTAATAACATTCCATGGATCATGTTGGCTTTCTTCACTCTTTTTTCTTTGTTCTCCTTTGAATAATTACAAAGATCTTGTCTGCTACTTCACATAATCTTTTTTCTGCTTGAGTGGTATGTTTTGGATGCTTTTTATTGCATATTTCATTTCATTCACTGTATTCTTTCGCACAAGAATTTGTTTGGATCTTTTAAAATTATTTCTTAAATTTTGCATTTTGGTGGTGTATTTTTTTCGTGATCTCACTGTGGTATCTTATTTTGGGGGATCAAAAATTCAAATTTATTGACATTTTCAGACAAGAGACTCTCTACTTTGTTACTTCATTCCACTCTACATGTGGAAAATATCTGTGCAGAGTTTTTTGAAGCTGAATGTACTACAAATATCATGGCTACAGTTGTTAACATCTTGTAGTATGAATTGTATGAATTTAATGATCCTGGGTTCTTTCTTTGCTAATGCTCCTTGGCTGAGTTGTAGAAGTGTTTTAAAAAGACTGACCTTGCCTTTAATTTCAAATGAAAATTTTCTTAGAAGGAATGCTTGCCTAATATTCAGTAATCAAAGACCAAAAAAAAAAAAAAAATCATGGTCACACAGCACATGAATGAACTACACTTAAAGCTCCAAGAAAAGGGAAGCCTTATTTGTGAATCTGAACAAGTATAAGAATTTATACTGACAATAATCAATATGCAGGTTTTAATTATTGGTAGTTAAGTAAATTCATTACAAAAACTAAGACAAATTCTTTTAGCTCCTTGAGATTTCTTATAACAGCTATTTTGAATTCTTTAGCAGGTAAATCATTGATTTTAATTTCTTTGTGGTTGATCCCTGGAAAATTATTGTGTTCTGCTGGCATTGTTATATTTTTGTTGATTTTTTTCATATTCCTTGAAGTCTTGAAGTCTTGCATTGCTGACTTCTCTTATCAATAGTCTTATTCACTCATTTCCAAAGTTCTTTATATGACTACTTTGTATGTTTCCCTTTTAGCGAGGTTATGTCCTACATTTTGATACAATTAGATTCTTTTCTTCTAGTTTGCTTTACATCCTTGGAACCTCCTAACCTCCTAATGGATTTAAAAACATTTTTTTTTACATTAAGTTTCACTCTGTGTGCTATGAAGTTGTAATAGTTTTGACAAGTTCATGGTCTAATGTATTCATCAGTACTCTGTGACACAGAATTAGTTTATCACCCCCCAAATCCTGTTTCACCTATTAAACTTTCCTTTCCCTTAGAATCCAAGGTCACTTTTTGCTTTCTGTCCTATAGTTTTTACTTTTTCTGGAGGTCATGTAAATTTAATAATTGAATATGTAACCTGTTCAGGCTGACTAGTTTCAGTTAGCAATATGCAATTAACATTCATTCATATTAATAACTCATTACCTGTTTTTCCTTAACCCTAAATAGTAGGTATATTTCACCATTTATCCTCATACATATTGAAGGACATCCTGAGTGTTTCCAGTTTTGGGCAAGTATAAATAGTGCTGCTGTAAACTTTCACATGGGGGTGTGGACATTAGTTTTCAAAAGAGGTGAACAAATACTAAGAATGTGATTGCTAGATCAAAGATAAACCTCTGGTAGCTTTTTAAGAAACTGTCAATGAGTCTTCCAAAGTGGATGTGCCATTTTCATTCCTTCCAGTGATGGAAATTATTTCCTGTTTCTCCACATCTTGACAAAATTGCTATTCTTAGAATTTAATTTTTTAAATTTTTATCTATTCTAAAAAGCAGGGAGTATTTGTTGTTTAATTTTCTTTCCCTAATGACAAGTGGTTGTTGATGATCTTTAAAATTCTCTAATCTTGACTTGTCTCTCAATAATTTTGAAAGTTTTCTATTTGAATATTTCTTCTGCCACTTTCTCTTTTTCCACTTTCCCAATTATGCCAATGCCTCTAGCATTGTTGCTATCTCTCTGGCGACAGAGTATTTTAAAATATGTCTGATAATTCCTACAGTAGTGCCATATCTGAATTTGTTTCTGATGATTGTTTTAAGTTGTGTAATTTTGTTCAAACTTGGACATTGTATGTGTAATACATGTTATCTATGTTGTAATGTGAGAAGTTATACTATGCCTAGGATTTCTTCTTTAGTGATAGGTTTCAAATACCTCTACTGTTCGTGTTTTTACCTTTTCTCTTGGCTTTAGGGCTTCTCTTTGCCCTGTTCCTCAGAAAGAGCGTACATCTTGGGACCACTTTCAGCTGCAATTCACTGTTAATTTACTTGAGGTTTATTGGGATGATGGTTGGATGTGAGAGAAGGAAAAGTCACATTCTTTGGAATATATCTCAAGCCTATCATTCTCCCCTTTCTTTGGGGTTTGCCTTTCTCAAGTTTTTCTGGTTATTTTCCAGGGATACATCTGTTTTACTTTCAGCATTCCCAGTCTCTCTCTCTCTCTCTCTCAGCCCTGTACTGTTGTGAATTAGTTTTTTCTTTTCTTTTTCATAAGGGAAGCTGGGAGCGGGGAAATGTAATTCCTTTCCATCATGGGAAATAAGCTCTGGCTAAGGGATTCCCTGAGACTTGGGCTTCATTATGAGAGGTTTGGGGGGTATCCTATTGTTTTATCCTCATCTATTACTCAGAGTCATGAGGTGGTTTTTCTCAGATTTTCTCTGTGAAAGCCTAGTGCAGTCTCTGGAAGGAACTGTGACCCTCAGAAGTTTCTTACTCCGGTCTACCCTCAGCTGGCAGCAATTTCTGATTTTCTAAAAAAGGAAGGCTTACTATCATTAATTGCTTCCAACTGCTGCCACTCATGCCTCTCCACAATTGGGGATAACTGCCCTCTGCTCCTAGTTTTCTGATAGTTCCAAGAAAGTGATCATTTTTAGATTGTCCAGCTTTTCCTATTGTGTACAGTGCCAAAATATGACACTTCTACAACTTGGACCTGAAACCAAAAGACTACCCGGTTTTTAAATTAAATATAAATTAACTTTAAAATCATAGCAAGGAAAACATTAATTACAAACAAGATAAAATCACTGAATATGATATTTTTATTTAAGTGTTAAACTTGGAGCATGAATTTCCAAATATTTTATCCATGCTTGAAAACAAAATAGTCAAAATGATTTCAAACATCTGGATTTCAACTTTTCAGTTTACAGATCATCTCAACTGTGCTTTTGAGCTCACACAGCAAATTTATTATAGCCTCATATTTTCTTCAGAAGATTAGGCAGTATAATAACAGATTTTTAAAAATCCTATTACTTCAACCCTTGTTTCTGCTTTATTCTTACCCTATAGGAACTTCATGGACCTCACTGTCTTCTATTCAGGCACCATTAATATTCTTCACTCTTCTACCATCTCCAACTTCACTGAGACATACAATATCCGACGAGGTACTAAATGATAGTCGTTTAATTCTTAATTCTTTTTAGGCATGTTGAGTTCCTTGGGGTTCTTAGTCTTACTGCGTTTTGGCACTCAAACTAAAATCTTGTTTCAGGCTTTTACTGGATTCCTAAGCAAGTCGTTATATTCTGTCAATTGTATAATGTCTTGGGTACTTCCAACTTAACAGTGGTTATTATTTTGTTGATTTATGTATTTAATTATCAACCCATCTGTGTCTCAGTTTCTGCTATGTACTTTTCTTAAATGTTTAAGTAAGCATCTGATTCTTTCTTCATTCACTCACTAGTCTCCAAACCCCTAAATTTCTACTCTACCTTTAGAATCAGATGAATAATGCATGTAACACAAAAATATTTTATAAAATTACACTGTATGAAGAAAGAAAGGTACATAAGGTGGGAAAGACATGTCCATAAACTACTCTTCCTGGAGAAGATTACATATACACATATTTACCTAACTCTACCGGAATCTATTTTTTCCACATAACTTAGGATAAGGATTTTTCTTCTCTACATTCTATGAAAAGTAATAAAATGAGTTAGCAGTTGGCTAGCTTTGCTTTGTGAATGTACTAAATGTGATCTGTCCTTAATATAAAAATGCTATTTTAACTAATTCAGAAAAGTCTGTCAGACATTTTTAATGAAACCTTATGAATTTCAATGAACAATATGAAAGTTACCTCCAAATTTAGTGATAGTCACATTAATTACCAAGGGCCTTTGGAATTCAAGAAAGTTACTAACAGCTAGACAAAACTTATTTTAATCATGAAATTTAAAAGCCATTTAGCACTATTTTGTAAGAATTGGAGAGAAATAAAATATCATGGAAGGAAATGAAAAAAAAGGGTGAGGAGAAAAAAAGTAAAGGAGATGATCTTAGGGGGGAAAACTTATTTCGGTTCTTAAAATATATTCATAGATTTGATAATATGGTCCCATTAAAGAATGTATATATCTTCCTAACTTTACTAATTCACGTTTTTAAAGATTTCACTTACTTGAGATAGAGTGGGAGGAGAGGCAGAAGGAGAAACAGACTTCCTGAAGAGCAGAGAGCCCCATGTGGACTCGATCCCAGGACCCTGTGATCATGACCTGAGCTGAAGGCAGATGCTTAACTGACTGAGCCACCATGTGCCCACTAATTCATTTTTGATAGTGCTGAGACCAGTTAAATATAGTTAAAAAAGACTTCCACTGGCATCCTAAGACAACTTCATTGGAATGTAGTTGCTATGAGTGGTATCCAAGGCTATCGTTTTTAATTTCTTATTCACAGCAGTTTTATAAATGGAGTCTAGGTTAAACAATTTGTTCATGTACAGAAGAGAGAAACAATGAGTAGAAATAGTTCAGGTCAGTGAAATATTCTGCAAGGTTCAGGAGAGTGTGTGTATTTAACACTGACAGACATTTTGTTTGTTCTGTGGGGAGAAGGTGAAAAACAAACATTTATCACTGCAAAGCTATTTCAGCTATGAAAGTGTTAATATATTCTTAGATGGATTTTGAGCCACAGTCAAGTCTATCAGGTCTTGGAGGGATAATTGCGGACTTCTTCCAAAAACAGGCCATTGTTATCAATATTCCCAAATCCTGACAATTGCTTATTTTTTTCTCTCATCCCCACAAACAAAAGATTATCAGTTCTCAGGTTCTACTTACCCTGACTTGTTTTCTTTCTTTATTGCACTGGGATTTCATTGTGTTTAGTGCTAGAGGCATAGTAACCTATCTAAAATATCTGATTTGCATGTTGAATAGTTCATTTGATTCTGCACATCCATGAGTATGGCTGGAACGAAAAACTAATATTTCACCCAAATAGGACCCAAAAGTATTGGATATTTGCCAACTTAAGAATATAGGAACGTAATCAGAATACTTGCAGATGTCATTCTATGAACACCAAGAAAACAATGCGACTTTAAAACAACTTTCAGAAAGTATGTTGGACATGTAGTCAGAAAATTAAGGAAGAGGGGCACCTGGGTGGCTCAGTCATTAAGCTTCGGCCTTCAGCTCAGGTCACAATCTGAGTGCCAGGATCAAGACCTGCATCAGGCTCCCTGCTCTGCGGGAGATCTGCTTCTCTCTCTCTAACTTCCCCTGCTTGTGTTCCCTCTAGTTGGGTTTCTCTCTGTCAAAAAAAAAAAAAAAGATTTTATTTATTTATAAGAAAATTAAGGGATAACTGGGGGAAAAAGTCTAATGGTGTAGTTAAAAATACTAATAGGTGTGAGTGCCTGGGTGGCTCAGAGGTTTAGCCTCTGCCTTTGGCTCAGGTCAGGATCCCGGGGTCCTGGGATTGAGCCCCACATAGGGCTCTCTGCTCGGCGGGGAGCTTGCTTTCCCTCTTTTTCTCTGCCTGCCTCTCTATTTGTTATCTATCAAATAAATAAAATCTTAAAAAAATACTAATAGGTGGAGGAGATAGCAAAGTTTACCACACTGAAAGAGAATTAACTGAAGGAATATGTTTTTAGAATAAGAAGAAAATGGTACTTAAAATCTAGTAGAAAGTTTATATTTAGTTAAAAGTAAATTTTAAAAAAATCACCAGAAGCTATAATGAGAAGAAAGATGATGAACATTCTGTTAGTGTTTAATGATTACAAAAAGAAGGGACTTTTGCTTCTCATAATGGGGTAAGAGGGAGTAGATTTATGTTCCCACTTAAAACTATGGCTTTCAAAAAACTGGAAATCCTACAAAGAAGGAAAATAATCCTTGAGATGTGTGAAACAAACCACAAGTGAGCCCTGCAATCACTCAGCTTACTGTAATGAGTTTCCAGGTCTTATAGCCAAAAGGGTTACCTAGGCAGAAGAGGTGGGCTCCCAGAGTTGAACCAATGTTGTTGAAAGTCTACATAGTTGTAGAGAGTTTGGAGTCAAATTACTCAACATTTTGGTACTTCTATTTTTAATTTTTTGAGGAACCTTCATACTGTTTCCACAGTGGCTGAACCAGTTCGTATTCCCACAAACAGTGTAGGAGTGTTGGTAGTTTCTTACATATTGTTTCTCGTATTTTTGATTTTAGCCATACTGACACTTGGGAGGTGATATCTCATTGTAGTTTTGACTTGTTGCTACAAATGATATCAGAGACATTACTACCTGTGCTCTCTTCTGGGGTTTTTATGGTTTCAGGTCTCACATTTAGGCTCATAATCTATTTTGAGTTTACTTTTGTGTATGGTCTCTATCTCAAATAAGTACGTGGGGGATAGGTAAAATAGGTGAAGGGGATTACAAGTATACTTATCATGAGGAACACTGAATAATGTATAGGATTGTTGAATCACTTCATTGTATGCCTGAAAGTAATACAACACCATTTGTTAACTTCCCTGGAATTAAAATAAAAATGAAAGAATAGAGTTTGCAGAACAAAGAGAGAAAAGAACTCAGTGATGTCTTCAGAGAGTTTCCCTAGAATAACTGTGGCATATGAACTGGCATACACACAGGTGAGTTACCTGACGGTTAGAAAAGGACCAAACTAAAGGGATTAGAGCAACAGTATCCAGTGCTCCCATGGGGCTGTGCTAGTGCCTGTCTGCAAGCCAGAGTGGAAAATCTAATAATATTCACAAACACACGGTAGAGAACTTTAAGAAGTCTTGCCTTAGTGGTTGGTATAACTAGCCTTAGAATAAACATCATTCTGTGGTTACCTAAAAAAATAATCTTAAAACACAGATTCAAACAATCAACTAAATGGTTTTCAAGTAACTTAAATGTGTCCTAGTATAAAGCTCAAAACACTTAGATAATTTTTTAGCCCTTGAGATTTCTAACTTCTACAAAAATTAAAAGTCACAGTAATTTTTAGCCATTCACAAATTAGCAAGCATGCAAAGCAGAAAAACACACCAACAATGAGGAAAAGAAATGAAACAAACCTGACAGAGTAATGACACAGATACTAAAAATAGTACATAAGTGATTAAAGCTATAGTTTATATATTCAAAAAGCTAAATGAAAGGTTAAACACTTTAAGGAGAAGATATGAAAAGAATCACTTCGACCTTCTTGTAGCAAAAATTATGTTTAGCATAAAATAAATAATAAAATTGCTATAAGACATTGCAGAAAATAATTCATAAACTTAGATACTTCATAGTAACTGTTTAAAACAGAAAGCATAATAAGAATGGGGAAAAATGTGATTTGTGGTACAACTTCAAGCAGTCATTATACTTAGAGTCCCTGGAAGAGAGAGGGTCTGAAAACTATTTAAAGAAATAATTACCCAACAATTTTCCAGTTTGAGAAAAACTAATCCCAGGTATTTACGATGTTCAAGGAACAGTAAGCCCTAATGACATGAGGAAAATTATACCAACTAATATTTTAATTACATGCCTTAAAATAAATATTGGTTTATTGGTTATAAATATTTAAAGGCATCCTTAGGAAAAGTATATGAAGAGAGAAACAACAATAAGGATGAAAGTGATTTTAGATCAAAGCAAGAGAGGACAGTTGATCAACATCTTAGAATTACTGAATAAAAAGTTGTCAACCACAAATCTGATGAATAGAGAACATCTCTTAAAAAAACTGAAAGTAAAATAATTTTTTTCCTAACTACAACTGGAGAGAATTGATGTACCAGATCTCTACTATAAAAACAGGAAAGGTAGTCTTTCAGAGTTCTGGTCCAATATAGCAAAGAAGGAAGATCCTGAGCTCACCTCCATAGACATACCAAATTTACACCTATTTACATAGAGAGCAGTTCCTGCTGAAGAAAAGCTGAGGGCAGAACTGAGCAACTGCTACCCAACAAAAGATAGGTCACATAGAAAACAGTGAGAGAGACTTGGCATGCAGAGAACCCCCACCCCTGACAATGCAGATTGCAACAGGGAAGAATAATACTGAGGGACTAGGAGCAGATTTGTCTGTCCTGGGGCAGAGAAAAAATGCTGCCATTTTATTTTTATTTTTTAGACAGAGAGTGGGGAGCAAGGGGAGAGAGATAATCTTAAATGGACTCCCCACTGAACGCAGAGTCTGAGGCAGGACCCAGTCTCATGACACTGAGATCATGACCTGAGTGGAAATCAAGAATTGGATGCTCAACCAGCTAGGCCACCCAGGTGCCCCCAAAGCTGCCATTTTAAAGAGCAACTAGTTTATGAAAGATCCAGACATTTTTCAAGTGCTAAGAAGTTCTCTGGGTTGAAGGAGCTGATGAAAACCACTGTTTGCTTTCTCCCTCCACCCTGGTAGCCTGTAGTTTCAGTGAACCTCCCAGGTCCTCGCCCACATGAGTTGTGAATACCCTGGCTATAAAAAGCTGTAATTTAAGAACAACAACTAGAATATAAAGGACCTAACCCCAGGACCCCCAAGTGGCAAGAGGGCTTCTAGAATTTCCTCTGAGTCAGAGGGTCTGGAAAAGTGGCACTGTTTACACTCCTTACCTACCTTGACAGTGCAGACAGGAGCAAGGTCTGGCCTATAGCCTCAGAGGGTCCTGGGTCCTTAAACTGTGCCCACCCAGCCAAGCCATCAAGGAAGCCCTCCTGAGCAGCACTCACTACAGCTCTAGCCATTGGGCCGACCACCACCAATACAGCACCACAGAAAACTCCAGGCCCAGATCACTTTGGCTCCCAATAGCCTGCTAGGGTACTCTTGCTATAGACAGAGAACTCTGTAACTCCCTGGCTCATACCTTCTGCTACAGCCAAAACTCTCAGAGGACCCCCTGCATAGAGTGTCCTGGGAATTACTAGCCTGTGCCTACCTCGACCCCAGCCTCCCCACCAGGAAAGCCCCTGTGCTGAACACCCCACCATGCTTCACTTGAGCATCAGCTCTTCTGCCTGGGCACCCTCTCGGTGAAGGTCAACCGCAGGTCTACCCCAGCCTATGCCCACTTCAGCTGCAGCTGTTCTGCCATAACAACCTCAGGACCTTGGCTTGTACCCCACTTTGGCTCCCGGTGCCCTGCTAAGGTGCCTCCTACACAGAATACCCTAGGACTCCCTTTCCCAGGTCCTGGCACAGCTCCATTAACCACACTAGGGTCCTGTCTGTGCAGAGAGCCCCAGGACACACAGACTTCCACTCTGTCTTCAACTGTCCTGCCATAGGGCCCTCTGTACAGGGAGCCCTGGGACCACCACAGCCCATGAACCCTTGAGCTCTGACACCCTATCAAGGCACCAGCACAGGTGTCCTGAGAGCCCACACAAAACCGCTCAAACTAGGCAGCCAAAGTCACCAGGAACAGAGTCTACACAGGGAGTGACCATATACAAGATCATTACTTCAAGTTTAGGAGAAGTAGCTGTTCCACCTAATAATAGAAATATATGCAGAAACCAAAGCAAAATGAGGAGATAGAGGGATATGTGCCTATGAAAGAACAAGAAAAAAATCTCAGGAAAAGAACTATATATAATCTGTCTGATAAAAAGCTGGATCACTTTCCAGGGTAGGTCACATCTTAAACCCCAAAACAGCCTCAATAAATTTAAAAAGATTAAAGTTATGCCATCCAATTTTTGCAGTAACAATGGCATAAAGTTAGAAAATAATTACCAAAAAATGGGGAAAAAAAACCCCCAAACCAAGCATTTGGTGGCTAAACAACAGGATACTAAGCAACCAATGGGTCAACAAAGGAATCAAAGAGGAAATTTAAAAAATACATGGATACAAATAAAAATGAAAAGAAGAAAAAAACAGGCCAAAAATATGGGACTGGTAAAAGAAGTAGGGTGAAATTTATAGAGAAATGGGCCTGCCTCAAGAAACAAGAGAAATCTCAAAAAAAACCACATAAAGGAACTAGGAAATGGAAAGCAAACAATGCCCAAGTTAGTAGAAAGGAGATAATAAAGTTCAGAGGAAAAAAAATAAATGAAAGAGACCAAAAGAAAAAGAGAAAAGATCAAGGAAACCAACAACTGGTTCTCTGAAAAGATGAATTTATAAATGTTTCACCAGACTTATTGAGAGAGAGACAGGACACAAAATGAGAACTGAAAAAGGAGAAGTAACAGCCAATACCATAAAACTACAAAGGACTATAAGAGACTACTGTGAAAAATTATATGCCAACAAGTTAGAAAACCTAAAAGAAATCGATAAACACCTAGAAATATACAATCTTCCAAAACTAAATCAGAAAGAGCTGGAATATATGAACATACTAATTACTAGTAACATGATTCAATCAGTAATTAAAAACTCCCATCATAACGAAGTTCAGAACCAGGTGGATTCAGAGGTAAATTCTATGGAACAATTAGAGTTAATACCTACTCTTGTCGAAGCATTCAAAAAAATCTAAGAGGAAGGAAAGTTCCCAAATTTATTCTATGAGATCAACATTACTCCCCCCACCACACACACAATACTATAAAAAGAAAACTACAGGCAATATCCACGGTGAATATAAACAGAGAATCATATTAACAACATATTAGCAAAAACATTTGAATACTTTAAAAAGGTCTTTCACCTTTGGGATTTATTCTGGGGATGCAAGAATGGTTCAAAATTTACAAATCCAACATGTGAAAAACCACATTAACAAAACGGAAGATAGAAGTTATTTTAAAAAGTTAAAAATTATTTCATTATTTGGGCACCTGGGTGGCTCAGTCAGCTAAGCAGCTGCTTTTGGCTCAGGTCAGGATCCCAGGGTCTCAGACCTGCATCAGGCTCCCTGCTCAGTGGGGAGACTTTATCCTCTCCCTCTGCTGCTTGTTCTCTCTCTGTCAAATATATAAATAAAATATTTTTTAAAAGTTATTTGATTATTTCAATAGATGCAGGGGCACCTGGGAGGCTCAGTCAATTCAACATCCAACTCTTGATTCTGGCTCAGGTAATGATCTCATGGTCATAGGATCAAGCCCCACCTCAGGCTCTGCCCTAAGCGTGTAGTCCCTTTAAGATTCTCTCTCTCTTCCTTTGTCCCATTGCCACTTGCATTCTCTCTCTCTAAAACAAAACGCTCAACAGACGCAAATAAAGCATTTGATGAAGTACAACACCCATTTATAAAAACTATCAACATGTTTAGAGGGAATATACCTCAACACAATAAAGACCATAGATGAAAACCCACAGTGGACATCATACTCAATGGTGGAAAATTGAGGTTTTTCCTCTAAAATCAGGAATAAGAGATGTTCATTTTCACCACTTAAATTTAATATAGTACTGCAATTCCTAGCTGTAGCAATCAGATCAAGAAAGAAATAATGGGCCTCCAAAAGGGTAAGAAAGAAATTAAACTGTCACTATTTGCAGATGACATGATATTATACATAAAAACTTTCAAGACTATTATCAAAAAACTATTAGAAGTAATAAATGAATTCATTAAAGTTGCAGGATATAAATTAATATACAAAAATTGAGTTTGAGTTTCTTAACACAAAGTAGCAGAAAGAGAAATTATGAAAATAATTACATTTACAATGGTAACAAGAATAAAATACCAAATAAAGAAATTAAAGATGATACAAATGTAACATTATTTCATATTCGTGGATTAGATGAATCAATATTGTTAACAGGTCTGTAATGCCCAGGAAACTTACAGATTCAATGCAATCCCTATCAAAATACCAACAGGGGTAGTCTGCCTGTGGCTCAGATCATGATCCCAGGGTCCTGAGACTGAGTGCCACTTCAGGCTCCCTGTTCACTGGGGTGTGTGCTTTTTCCTCTCCCTTTCCCAACAGCTCATGCTCTTTCTCTCCCTCACTCTCTTAAATAAATAAATAAAATCTTAAAATTACCAATAGAATTTTTCACAGAAGTAGAACAATTAATGAAAAAAAATTGTTTGTTTTTTGGAGTTCCAAACAAACAAATCCCAATAGTCAAAGCAAGTCTGAGAAAGAGGAACAAAGCTGTGATACCACATTCTCAGATTTCAAATATACTAGAAAGCTGTAGTAACCAAATCAGTATGGTACTGATACAAAGATAGACACACAGAGTAATGGAACAGAATAGAGAACCCAGAAAAAAACACAAACATGTATGGTCAATTAATCTATGAGAAAGGAAGCAAAAATAAACAATGATGAAAAGATAATCTCTTCAAAAACTGTGTTGGAAAAACTGGACAGTTAACATGCAAAATAATGAAACTAGGTCACTTCTTCAGACCACATTTTTTTTTTTTAAGATTTTATTTATTTGACAGAGAGAAACACAGGCAGAGAGGGAACACAAGCAGGGGCAGTGAGAGAGGGAGAAGCAGGCTTCCTGCCGAGCAGGGAGCCCGATGTGGGACTCGATCCCAGGTCTCCGGGATCATGACCTGAGCGGAAGGCAGTCGCTTAACCAACTGAGCCACCCAGGCGTCCTCTTCAGACCACATTAAAAAATAAACTCTAATTGGGTTAAAGACCTGAATATGAAACCTGAAACCTTAAAACTCCTAGAAGAAAACATGGTAATTTATTTGACATAAATATTAGCAATATTTTTCTAGATATGTCTTCTCACACAAGGAAACAAAAGTAAAAATAAACTATTGGGACTACCCAAAATAAAAACTTACAGTGAAAAAACCATCAGCCAAATGAAAAGGCAAGCCTCTGAATGGGAAATAATATTTGCAAAAAATCTATCCGATAAGGAGTTAATATCCAAAATATAGAAAGACTCTATACCAAAAAACACTGAAAAAAGGAGAAATAATCCAATTTTTAAAAAGGACAGAAGACCTGGGTAGACATTTTTCCAAAGAAGACATATAGATAGTAAACAGACACAAGAAAAGATGGATGGCCACATCATCAGGGAAAGGTAAGCCAAAACCACAATGGAATACTACCTTGCACCTATCACAATGTCTAGAATTAAAAAGATAAGGAAAAACAAGTGTTGGTGAGGATGTGGAGAGAAAGGAAACATGCACTGTTAGTGGGACTGCAACGTGGTGTAGCCATTATGGAAAACAGTATGGAGAGTCCTCAAAAAAGTAAAAATAGAAATACTGTTTGATGCAGGAATTCTACTACTGGGTATTTACTCAAAGAAAACGAAAACATTAATTTGAAAAGATAAATATATCCCTGTGTTTATTACAGCATTATTTACAATAGCCAAGATATGGAAGCAATCCAAGTATTCATGAATAGATGAGTAAAGAAGATGTGGAATACACACACACACACAGGACTATTACTCTGCCATAAAAAAGAATGAGATCTTGGCATTTAGTGACCACATGGATGGGCCTACAGGTTATTATGCTAAATTAAGGAAGTTAGAGTAACAAAGAAAAATGCCATGTGATCTCACAACAAAGGAATACATGTACAAACAATTAAAAGGCAGAAACAGACCCATAAATCCAAAGAACAAACTGATGCTTGCCAGAAGGAGTGAAACTGTGGGATAGGCAAAGTGCATGAAGGGGAGTAAAAGGTACAGCCTTCCAGTTATAGAATGAATAAGTTATGGGGATGAAAGGTACAGCATAGGAAATATAATCAATTATGTATTTTAGTGGCATTGCATGGTGACAGATGGAAGCTACACTTAGGTAAGCATTGCATAAGTTATAGAGTTGTCAAAACCTGTTGTATACCTGAAACTAATGTGAAATTGTGTGTTAGTTGTATTTCAATAAAAAAGTAGTTTTTT
>PITA01025398.1:0-24471 GCA_004023965.1 Spilogale gracilis
AAAAAAAAAAAAAAAAAAAAAAAAAAAAAAAAGAACCTTATTATGACTGAGATAGGAGGAAAGAATGGTACTCCCTAATAATATGTTAGAAAATAACACAATTATAAAGAGTAATTGATGAGATATCAATATATACTGCCCAGCTACCGTTTATCTAAACAGCAGGAATTGCTGTAAGAATCTACTATCCATGGAAAAGGATCAGTCCGACATGGATTCACATGTGATCTCAGTAAGGGCTATTCCAATCACAGTATTTAATCCTGGAAGTCACCTTCATCTTATTTTTTTTATCATCTAATAAATTATTTAAATTCTTTGTTCAGGGTCTGATTCTATCCAATGAAATATAAAGATCTACAAGGTAAGATTTTTTGGTCATTATTTACTAATATATTCTGTGAAAACAAACAAAGGAAACCTCATTTAAAATGATGTCAGGAAGCCCTGTGGGGAGAAGACTGCAGGCACTTGCACTGAGATCCCAAACAGGAGTAAACTTGCTTTACATGCCCCAGCATGAAGAAGGAAGAATTTTCCTCGCCCAGCCACAACCTAGCCAATGAGAAGCCATCACCAACCTAAAGTCTTCAAAATAGCCCCTCCCTACTTCATCCTTTCCTTCATAGAAACAAGCAAGCCACTCCTTTCTGTTGCCTCTGGTTAACCTCAGTATGTTTGTCCCAAACTGCAATTCTCTGCAATTCCTGAGTAAATTCATTTTGCTAGTAAAATGGCTTGCTTTTTTGCTTTAAGGTCAACAATTTGAACAGTACTTGGAGACTAATGAATGCCTAACAAATATATTTTGAATTAAGTAATTGCTTCAAAATCACTTGAGAAACAAAAGGTTGATCTATAGTGTTGGAACATTTGGTTGACTATCTGATTTAAAAAGTTGAGATATGTCAAAAATATAAGTACAACAGCTTATACCAAATATAATACCATTAATGGACTAAATAAGGATGAGTTAAAATTAAATTTAAAACTATACTAAAGGAAAACCATTTTAAAAGAACATACATAAAATATTAAGTTTCTATTACTGAAAATAACTTATTTAGGTAGCTCAGCTTTAGAACATAGTAATCAGTACCATCACTTGTGAAATTTTCCAGTAGTGATAGACCTGTGATTCTGGTTATTTATATATTTTCCTTATATTGTAAGCTTTTTCAGGGAATTTTCTTATACTTTTTATCATTAAACAGCTATCTTATTAAAAATTGCATGAAGTACTAGATAATATATTTGATGGGCAAGAATACATAATACAAGGATTTCTACTTTTAGCCATAACAAAACAACTGGTTCAGAATTGACCCCCAAGGTAATAAAAGATAAACTGAATGAAAGATGTAATAGAACAATGATCAGACGTAGGATAACACATAGCATAGGACTATGATCCATGACAGAAAGAAAATGTAAGAGATGGGATCTTAATTATTCCAAATTTATACCTGAGCACAGTCTGGGCACCATCTAGACCTCAGTGTCGAAAGGTAGAGTCAAAACAAAGTAGTGCTTTCACTGAGCTGTGGAAACACAGATTGGAGTCTGGTGACACTGGGACTGCTAGTTTCTACGGGGCAGGGTACTGAAGGAAAGTAAGATGTATAAGAATAGAGTTCTAAAATCTCATATAAGGATTTCTTCCCAAGTTTGTCTGAATAGAAAGTTGTACTTGAGTAGGATGAGATTCTACAAAGGCTGGCAAAGAACACTTGCTGGAGAGCTGTGAATTGACTGGAACCTGGAGGTATTACAGTGACAAGAGACATGGGCTTTCTGACTAGCTAAAGTGCAACAACTTCTGTACAAATGTAAGGCACTTGGTGACAAGCAGAGAAGCCATCTGTAGAAGGAGTACTATCATCTTAAAGTCAGTGCTACTATAGACACAGCCTAACAAATATAAAAGACAAGACTCAAAAGAATCAAGCAGATCACAAAGCATATCCCCAGAAAATTTAAGTGCCTGCCAGTACAGAACAACACTTTCTAAAGGAAGACAACAAAATATGGACTTTCTACAATGTAGAATCCACAATGTGCTGCAAACAATAAAAATGATTAATAATGCAAAGAAGTAAGACAATGTGGCCTCTGATCCAAGGAGGAAAAAAGCAGTTAATTAGAAATGATTTTGAAATGATCCAGCTATTGAAATTAGCAAATAAATAAATAAATAAATAAATAAATAAAGTAGAAATGTTAACATAATTGTTATAAAGTCATAACTAAGGCCTTAATTCAAGACCTTAAAAAATATTGGTTATAATAAATAAACAAATGGGTTATCTCATTTGAGAGGTAGAAACTATAAAAAAAATCAAATGGAAGTTCTTGACATCAAGGTCTATGAGTCAACTGAGTGGATTTAACAGCAATTTGAAGATGGCAGAAGGAAAGGTTAGCTATTTAAAAGAGGTCAATGGAAATTATCTAATCTGAGGACCAGAAAATTAAAATAAATAGTATCTAAATGAGCTAACAATGGCAAGACGTACTCAATGTACACTTTTTCATTTTATTGAGAAAATATCTACCCGTAGATTCAAAAAGCTCCATCAACTTCAAGTAGAATAATGCATAGGCAATCTTAAAAACAAACAAAAAAATGAAACAAACAAAAAACTGATTAATAGTTTGAAAATCTTGGAAATTGTCAAAGAAAATGACACATTACATAAAGTAAAATAACCATCAAAAGATGGCAGGCCTAAAAAAAGATGGCAGACTTTTCATCAGAAAAACTAGAGAAAAAAGTTAACAGAACATCTTTCAACAACTATTAACTCAATTTTAAAGGTAGTGATAAAATTTTGAAAATGCCTTTCTTGAAAAAGACATTTTTTTAAATAATTTTATCAAAAACTATTTTGGCTAAGAAGCCTGGGGTCTCACAACACTTCTCCTCAAGTTCAATAAATTGCTAAAATGACTCAGAATTCAGGAAAATGCTACACAAACTGTTACAGTTTATCTTAAAGAATACAAATGACAGTGTGATGAAGTACTTGGAGCAAGTCTACAAGGGTCAGAAGTATGAGCCTCTGTCCCCATGAACTTGAGGCATGTAAAACTCCTGGCATGTGGATACATTTACCAACCCAGAAGCTCCCAAACCCTATTGTTTAGAGGTTTTATGGAGGTTTCATTACGTAGATATGATTGAATCCCTCTCCCCTCCCAGGAGGTTGGGTGTTGGGACTGAGAGTTCTAAGCTCCTAATCAAGGCTTGGTCTTTTTGGTGACCAGCCCTCATCCTGAAGCGATCTAGATGCCTGCCAAGTGCCCTTTCATTAGAAGAAGAGATGCTGTTATCATCTTTATCGCTCACGAAGTCTTACGGGATTTAGGAGCTATGAGCCAGGGAAATGGGGACAAAGGACAAATATTTTTCTTATCATACCACAAAGACTAAGAAAAATGATAAAAGATGAGTAAAATCCATTGCAAAAAGAAAAAAACAAATTACTATTACCACACAGGAGAGATCTCACTACAGATTTTACAGACAATAAAAGGATAATAAGAAAAGACTATGAATGACTTTATTCAGTAAATTTGACAACTTAGATGAAATGGATGAATTCCTGAAAAAAACATAATTTTCAAAAATGAACACATGATGAAACAGGAAATTGGAATAGCCACCTATCTAGTAAAAAACTGGAATTTATTATTTTAAAAATATAAATAAACATTTTCATGAAGAAAACTCAAGATCTTAATGGTTTTACTGACAAATTCTATCAAGAATTTTACAAGTATCAATTTATAGAAAATATTTCAGAAAGTAGAAATGAAGAGAACACTTTCAAACTAATTTTGAGGGAAGTATTACCCCAAATCTGACAATGACATTACAGAAAAAAAAAAATACCAATATCCGTCATGAATAAATATTCAAAAATTCCTAACAAAATGTCAGCAAAATGAAGCCAGTAATATATAAAAAAAGATCATACATCCTGAGTAAATGTGGTTTCTCCAAGGAATTAAAGGTTGTTTTAGCATTTGAAAATCAATTATTGTAATTCACTATGTTAATAGACTGAGTAGAAACAGCTTGGAATCTTCTGAATAAATTCAGAGAATGATTTTTTTTTATACAGGGTATATCCAAAATATCTACATGCATAATGATGAAATAGTGAATGATTTGCCATAAAATCGGGAATAGGTAAAAATGTGTGTTTTTACCAATTCTATATTGTGCCAGTAAGGTAAGAAAAAGAAATAGGGCACCTGGGTGGCTCAGTGGGTTAAAGCCTCTGCCTTCGGCTCAGGTCATGATCTCCAGGTCCTGGGATCAAGGCCCGTGTCAGGCTCTCTGCTCAGCGGGGAGCCTGTTTCCTCCTCGCTCTCTGCCCACTTGTGATCTCTCTCTGTGTCAAATAAGTAAATAAAATCTTTAAAAAAAAAAAAAAGAAAAAAAGAAAGTTTAGAAAGGTAAAGTAAAATGTATCTGTAATGACAGATACCATAATTGTTCACATAGAAAGTCACAAGGATGGAATAATTGGGTGGCTCAGTCGGTTAAGCATCCAACTCTTAGCTGGACTCTTGGTTGGATCATGACTCAAGTCATAATCTCAGGGTCATGAGATCGAGCCCTGTATGGGGCTTTATGCCCACCATGGTATCTGCTTGGATTCTCTCTCCCTGTTGTTCTGCCTCCCCCACCACCTCCCATTCTTTCTCTCCCAAATAAATAAATAAAATCTTAAAAAAAAAAAAAAGAAGTCAAGGGAATTTATAAAATGACTACATGAACCAGTAGGTGAATTTAGCAAAGTTGCAGGGTACAAGACTAATATACCAGCAGCATAGAAAAAGAATTAAAAATTAATCCCATATATAATAATGTTGAAAGTATAAACATCCAGTAATAAATTTAACAAAAATTTGGAAAAACCTCAGCACTGAAAATTGCAAAATATTCCTGGAAGAAATTAAGAAAAAGTTTAATTAATGGAAAAATATCCTAAGTTTGTGGACTAGAGCATTCAAATTGTTAAAATGCAAATATTCCACCTTCCTCTAATTGAACTGTGGAATCAACACAATCTCAATGCAAATCACAACAGGCTCTTCTTATGGAAATATAAAAGCTGACTCAAAATTTACTTGGAAATGCAAAATAGCCAGAATTACCAAAAATTTTTAGGGGGGGAAGGTGGAGGATTTGCATCATCCAACTGAAAGATTTACTATAAAGCTACAGTAATTAAGACATCTTCATTTTGTTTAATAATAATAAATAGATCAATCGAGCAGATTGGAGAGTCTAGGAACAGATCTACACTTACACGGCACAATTGCATTTCCATAGAGACACCAAAGAAATCACTGGGGAAAGTATTTTCAATAAACAAAACTGATCAGCTGAATATATGGAAGAATATGAAGCTGAAATTTTACCTAACACCAAAATAGGAATTAATTTAAGATGTATCATAATGTAGATATTAAAGTCATAATGTTTCTTTTTTGTTGTTGCTTTATCATTTTTTAATTTAAATTTTAAAGTCATATGTTTCTAAAAGGCAAACAAAGATTATCTTGGCAAAATAAGGTAGGTAAATATTTCTTAGATAGGACACAGTGTACAATCACTTTAAGAAAATAGAATGAGCAAGAATGACTAATATATCTAGGAAACACAAATTACCACCAGCCACAAGCAGGATGCTACTTTACTGACATTCAAATTAATGAAACTGAAAAACTGAAAATACCAAACTCTAGGTGAAGATTTGAAGTAATTGGGACTCACACATTGCCACTGAGAAATATATGATACAACCGTTTCAGAAAAAAAGTGAAGTTTCTTGGAAAGCTAAATGTACACCTATCACATGGCTTAGTGATTTCAACATCAGGTATTTTCCAAAAGAAGTTGAAACACATTTCTATAAAAAAAAGTTTTAAAGAATAACTTTGGCATTTTAGTCACACAAGGTAAAGGAGTCTAGAATAAGTCACTGTGGCATAAGAATTATTTTGACTTGGAAGACATTTGAGTTTTTGAAATCTCTTATCTGCCTAAAATCAAAACCTCCCGAAACAACCTAAGTGTCAAAATCCATTCCCAGGAGCAACTCTAATCTTGTAATCTTCTCTTCTTGAGACTAGAAGTTCCTAGCACCATACCCAAGCAGCCTTTGTCACAAACCTATCATATATCTCTCACCCATCTTTTAAAACTGACATATAATGTATTATTTGTTTCAGAGGTACAGGTCTGTGATTCATGTCTTACACAATACACAACACTCCCCACAACACATACCCTCCCGTGTCCATCACTCAGCCACCCTGTCCCTCCCACCCCCCTCAACTCCAGCAGGGTTTCCTATTTATCTTTCCAAAAAGGTATCTATTTTTCCATAAATTCCCCCCTGTCTCTCTTCTAAGTAATTTGTTCTCCCAGAGGTGCCCTTGCCCCTCTCCATTTCCGTCTAAAATGCCATATAAGCCCCAAGTTCTAACCTTCTCAAGTTACATTTTTTTGTGTGTTTCCACGTTGTCTCTCCCCTCATTAATCTGTTTTTGTTACTTTAGTTCACAAAACACCAAAGACTGGGCCTGAGAGAGTAGAAGAGAACTCCTTATTTTTTTTAAGTTTTATTTATTTAAGTAATCTTTACATCCAATGTGGGGCTCAAACTCATGACCCCGAAATCAAGAGTCACATGCCCTTCCCACTGAGCCAACCACTATAACCCTGAAAAGTTTTTTACTTTAATTTGTAAGGCAAATTGCTGAAAAAGGCCCAAATATCCATGAAGAGGAGGATGAATAAGTGAGTTGTATATATATAGTTGTGTGAATATGTATATGTATGTGTGTGGAGATATATATGTGTGTGTGTGTGTGTGTGTGTGTGTGTATATGTGTGTGTGTATTATATATAGGAATACCAATCAGCAATAAAATAGAAGAAAACTCCTAAGAGATGGAACAACATGGACAAATCTTATTGTTATTATACCAAATAGAAGAAGTCAAATAGCAAAGAGTACATATTATATTATACTGCTATACCATATGATATAAATATTCTAGATTTTTTAGGAGTGTGGGTTTCATCAGTATCCATTTTCAAAACTCATAGGATTTTTATACTTCCAATTTGTGAATTTCACTATATATAAATTTTATCTACAAATTAAAACAAATATTGAATTCTTTTCCATAGGCTTGCTTTTCACCATGCTATGGATTAGCGATTTCAAAAGTATCTTCTATGTATTCTAGACATTCATGAATAAGTAAGCATATTGAGGATAATGGAAGGAAGATTTTTTGTTGAAGAAGAAAGTTACAAATATAGAAAAGGGGAAAACTAGTTGTGCTCTGTGGCATTCAATTGAAATGAAAGAACATCAGTATAAAATAATTCATATGCATGCCATTTGCAACAACATGGATGGAGCTAGAGGGTGTAACACTAAGTGAAATAAGTCAGTCAGAGAAAGACAAACATCATAGGATTTCACTCATATGTGGAATTTAAGAAACAAAGCAAACATACAAGAGGGGAAAAGAGAGAGAGAGACAAATTAAGAAACTGACTCTTAATTATAGAGAACAAACTGATGTTTACCAGAGAAGGGGGTAGAGGGATGGGTTAAGCAGGTGATGGGGATTAAGGAGCGTACTTTTTCTGATGAGTGCTGGGTGATGTATGGAATTGTTGAATCACTGTATTGTACACCTGAAACTACTTCAGCACTTTATATTAACTAACTGGAATTAAAATAGAAAGTTAAAAAGCCAAAAAATTATTTTAAAAAATTCCATATATGCTTAAAATACATAATACACACGTATGGATATATATAATTACATATAACATATTGTTATAACACATATATAACATATGTATATTTGTATATTTATCTCCATACCATAAACACATACATGTATATTTACATTTGCTAGATCCATCAACTAATAACTGATGTGGACAGCAATTAAGATAAACTTGTTTCCTATAGGGCACCTGGGTGCCTGAGTCATTAAGCATCTGCCTTTGGCTCGGGTCATGGTCCCAGGGTCTTGGGATTGAGCCGCATATAGGGCTCCTGCTCAGTGAGAGGCCTGCTTCTCCCTCTCCTACTCCCCTCGCTTGTGCGTTCTCTCTCTTGCTCTTTCTGACAAGGAAATAAATAAAATCTTAAAAAAAAAGAAGACAAACTTGTTTCCTAAATATCATTTTCCAATAAAGAGAACAAGGCACACTTGGAGAAAGGGCTTTGGCAGAGAAAGTACAAGATGCATATGAAATATCTTGCAACACAATTAAGGGAGTGTTCAGAGCATATTGGGGATATATCAAAAGGACACAGGAGCCAACTGGAAGTGGTTCAAACTTAGGCAAGTCTGGGACAAGTTGAGTATCATAATAAATCATAATATTAAATAAATAGCAATACTAGTAGATTATAAATTATAAAACAAAATAAGAACCTCTAAGTCTGTTGAAATAATAGATGATGATAGAAGATAGATAGATGATGATAGAAGATAGATAGATAGATGATGATAGATAAGTAGATAGATAGATAGATAGATAGATAGATAGATAGATAGATAGATAGATAATAGATGAATAAGGTAATTGCTCCTTTATGGTAGTAGGACTCCAACTAATAATTATAAAAAAAAAAGGATGGACTTGGAAAATAATCAGTGAAAGCTAAAATTAGTGGGTAATTTTGATGGAGAACGGACTGTTACATAGGCAAGAATATGTCATCATAAATTAGACTCAAAATATCTCTGTATAAATCATATATTAAATATAAAATAGAGAAGAATAACCATATAGTGGAAAACCTAATTATGTAACATAATACAGCATTTACTGAATTCAAAGTTAACATCATTAATTTTGGGTCCTGTGCCTCCAGTTATAATGCCCTAAGAAAAGCACAATATCTGTGCTATTCTTGCCAAGGAGGCAAAAACCTAAATTTCTCATGAGGAAATACCAGGCAATCTCAAATTGAGGAATATTTTACCAAAAAACCTAGTTTGTACTCTTCAAAATGCCAGGGTCAACAAATTAAAGAAGGTTGAGCAACTCTTCCAGATTGAAGGGTTCTGAAGCCCCAGAGCACTCTGTGGTACTGGATTATACCTGGACTGGGCGGAAAAAATAGGAATTCTTATATCAGTTCACAAATTTGAATATGAGTTATTAATTTCATAATAGCACTTTGTTACTGTTTAATTTATGGTTTTGATCATTTTACTGTCATTTAAGAGATTATCTTTGTTCTTTAGAAGATGTACTGAAATATTTAGGGGTAACAGGAAACAATGTCTCCAACTCTGTTTCAAACAGTTCAGAAAAAAAATATGCATATGTACAGATGACAGAAAGAAACATAAAATAATTAGAGCAAAAAATAAGCTAGTAATTCAGTATAAAAGCTTATTGGAGTCTTAGAAATATTCTTACAACTTTTCTATAAGTCTGAAATTATTTTGAAATAAAAACTTAAAAGTAATGCAAAATCCCTCATTTGAGGTATCATAAATACTTTTTCAAGCTTCTATAAACTTAACTCTGCAAACACTATTTAGAAAAAGATATCAGAAATTACCCTAACTGACAATTATATATAAATTTTACAGGGACATTTTTAACACTAAAACATATATGCTTATTATTTTGTGAAATATAATTTTATTTCACTCAAATATTTGTAGTTAAGAGAAATTCCTATATAATATATACCTTATTTCTCCAGTAATTTGTGTGTAATATGATTTTTTATGGGCACTATTTCCATATCATATTGAAAATCTACATTCAACATCTTCGATTTCTTGCTTTTATACGATTTTCAAATTCAGACTATTCTATTCTACTTTTTCATTTATCTCATATACTTTATTAGTTTATAAATTTGCATTTCTATTGTTTTGTTCAATAATACATGCTGATTGGTAATGAAATGTGTTGAGCTTTAACAACACAAGTTTTTGTCAAAAGCTCAGAGGTCAGAACAGAACACATAGGTCAAGCCATTTTGGACTAAACAGAACATTGAAATGACTTATTCTGATCATTTCACAGTCTTTTTTCCTAGACCACAACTTTCTTCAGTTGATTCAAACTAAATAATGCATTGTTTATTAAGTATAGTCATTCATAAAACAAGCATCATTGTTGTTGCACTTGCTGAGTTTAATAGGCCATGGTGTCTGAGTCTGGGGAGTATATTTATAAAAAATAATAGTAGTAACTTCAAAAATGTAAGTTAGCAGATTTAAACACACCCATGTCCTTTTAAAGCAAACTCTGATTCATCACTTTTATTGTTAAAAAATTAAAATTTATTTCAAAACAGCCATTTTTTGTCCCCCATTAATGTATTTCTCTGTAGTATTCATATCTTGTCATTATACCCATGAAGTTATTCTTAATTATTGTAAAATTAAAAATTATATGTCAGAGTTATTGTTCCCAAACAGATAGCTATCAAGGACGGTGTTCCAAACATATGACACGGATATACTGATAATTAGCCTGGTTACTTATCACATCTGAATAAAGAAAGTCACAAAAACTTTCTTCTTGACTATATGTGCTATCAGTATATATCTTTACACTCTATTCTCTATACCTAACTCAATTAAATGCTACTGGTATACATACATGATAGTTTTTCCTTTTTAGATTCCAATTTTCTACTGTTTCTGTAAGAAAGTCATGACAGTTAAAACTTCATCTCTCACAAGTAATGTTTCTAATGATTAGGTTGACCTTCTTGGCTTAATTAATTCAAGATCTAAGCTGTCTTCATTTATAAGCTATCTTCAGTTATACAGGCTATAACTACTTTTATGTTGGGTTCTGTTTTACTTTCTTTTTACTTAGAGTATATTGTATTTGAATGGTAAGATTATGAGTATTTTCCACTGGATATAGGTACCTAAATATTACCAATGTATGCATATTTTTTCCTAAAACATATTAATAATATACTTGTGAATATCATTGATATTATTGACATATTACTTTATTTAGTATTTTCATATACATGCTAATTCCATTCTTCTACTTGTATATGATGAAGTTTAAGAAGTAGCCTGTTATAAGAGAGGATCCTCATTTTCCCCATCTTTCACCCGACTGGTTCTAGTAGTTAGCAGACAGCACTATCATTCATTTAGTGTCTTCTAATTTGGAAGTTTTTCCTTCATTCCAATCTACTTTTTGTAGTGTTGGGATGTGAAAGGATATTACCAATAATATTCAGAAAAGATTAAGTTTTGAAAATGATGTATAAGGACCCACCAAAATGATTACTTTAAAAAGGTGTAGTTGAAATGCCTCTTCATTTAGGCAAAATGATCTTACTTTCCCACTATCTTCTTTCCAATCAAATGTTTAGTTCTTTGGAAGGAACAGTGGCACAGATATTTTGTTGGGGAACAGAAGCTGTGTTTTCATTTGGTAATGTGTCTACCAGCGAGCTTTTCATAACATTATTCAGAAGCTCATGTTAGTTACCCTGGTGTAATAGGGAGTAAAGAAAAGGGTAATGACTATTAATTGAGCATTTAAGCTGCACCATATTTGTGTTAAACACTTGACAAGTACCACAATTATTATGTATATTAGGTATATAGTGCTTGATTTACATGCTCAAATTTGAAGAATGAGATCTTTCACATGCAAGCTTTTGGGTAATAATAGCCAACATTTATAATTTACTAAATGCAAGGTAGATGTTATTAATAGCTTCACTTCACTTCACTTCGATGCTGAAGAAACTAAATCACAGAGTTTAAATGACTGAGTAAAAAGTAGAGCCAGAAATCTGTCTCCAGAACTCATGCATTTAACTTCCACATTCTGTTATCTATTAGTTCCCTGAACTAGATGGAGAAATAGGTGAACGGAGTGATAATCATTTTCACATGATGAGAGAGATACAATGTCTTTGTATTATTTAACATACTTTAATTATTTTCTGTTAACATTTATCGAGAACTTACCATGTACCAGGGAATGCTCAAGAAAGAGTATTAAGGGAGATTTTCTTTGGGTCCATCTAGCATACTTCAGCTCCATCAGTGAATACATAGTGAAGGCTTACTATGAACAAACTGATATCCTCATCCCAACTGATGCAAAGATCTTTGCCTGGCAGAAGAGCTCATAATGTAGTTGGAGAGAAATAAATAAATATCATGCACTGGGGTAGGTAATAGGACACCAAAAAAGATGTGACTGGTCAGGGAAAGCTATGCAAGTCTCAAAGGAAAGATAAACATTTTGAGTTGGGTCTGGTAGTAAGGGAATACCAGATAAAAGAAACAACATCACATTGAAAGGCAAAGAATTGTAAATTAGCAAGGTATGTTCTGAATATGACCAGAGTATATGGTGTAGATGGAAAAAGTTGAGGGATTATTGAATTAATCTGGAGAGAAGACTGGGGCCAGAAAAAATTATTAGTACACATGGCCCAGTATTATCGGTCAGCTTTGCTAAAACCATTGGTTGGCAAATATCTGTTCATCAGCAGAAATAACAAGAGTTGACTAGTATGACATATCTGGTCCTGATCATTGGCTTCAGAAAAGGCCAATGATTTTTTAAGAAGCTGGAAGGGAAGTCTACTTACTCCACCTCTGAAAATGAGCCCAAGCACTTTTACTTTTTTCAGTCTTTATCCAATAAGGTACAATCACCGTGTCCAGACCTAAGGTGCAGACAACTCCAGTCAGTGCTCTCCATGAGTCTTTGGGCCCAAGATCGTGTTTCTTTGGGTTTAATTTTTTTGTCTTGTTACTCTCCTTTGCTTGAGGGCTTACAAATGTGACCCTAAATTGTAGTCTTAGCAGTGTTGGGGCTTCCACACGTATCTTAGTAGACAAACATGTGACTTTCAGACTTGAGTTCCATATCACTATTTCAGCAGTGTGTTAGGAACTCTGCTATCTCTTTTCAGAAATCACTGGCTGATTATTATCTCAATCACTACTAAGCTTGCCTTTGATATTGAGTCTTGACATAGTCCCTCAAATTCCTTCAGTATTTCAGTTTTAGCTGCCATCATCTGTCCTACTCTATTGTGTAAGCTTCATGGAATAACTTAGTGGGCCATTTCCTTGCTTTCCCTTGCTTCTAATATAAATCATCGTGCCTCATATTGAATCCAAGTTAGGGGAAATTATACCATCTTGTTGTGTGGATCTTGTAATCTCAAGGACATTGTGCAGTGATAAATCTTCATCTCCTTATAGCAGTCAAAGACATGGATGGAGATTTCCTAGAGCTGATTTCACAACCGGAACAGACAAAATAGAGTATCATGAGGAGATCCTGTCAATCATGATACTGACTAAAATCTCTTTCTGCAAATATCAGAGCATACCGTAACAGTTTGACTTGCTTAGAAATAGTATTTATCATATAAATTTTAACAACAACAACAAGAGGGAGACTACTGCCCTTAACTCTTACCAAAAGGTTATGGTACTTAATTCTGACCCAAAGTAGAAGTAACAGAGGTGGCTATTTTACTTTAGCATTTTATCTTAGTGTTTTCACATTTTTACTTCCCTAACTCAGGAGTACAGATAAATGCACACTCCTGGGGGAAATTCTCAACAAATCAGAGATAGAAGTCTGTGGTTAATTGAAATCTCCTTGTCTTCCTGTGCGATAACTCTGGAATATTATACATGGTTTCTTAGAATATTCATAGCAGGATTGAGCCCCAGTTATTCCCAGCACTAACCTACTCTTTCATGTACATTTTACTGACCTTTCTCTTTCCTGTTCACTCCCTCTTGTGAACCCTGGGATCTCCTCTCAAGTAAAGCACTTGTCCCAAACCCTCATTTTATGTCTATTCTTGAGAGACCCAAACAAAATGAGTGGTCACTTTTAGAGTAGGTGATACTGGCATGTCAAAAAAAAAGGAGGTTTCTGTGGGTACTAAAAATGTTCCTTGTCTTAATTTCGGTAGAGTTAAACAAAAGTTTTCAGGTTATAAAAATTTACTAAATGTGCATTGATAACTTGTTCACTTTTTGTTATATTTGTTGTAATTCAATGAAGGGGTTTATATAAAGCAGTAATTATATATTAAAATGTATGAGAAATATTTAATTCAAATAATTATAGTCATAGTGGGTGACTTTAGATGTATTGCTTTTGGTGTTAGTGTATTGAAATAACCTAGCATATAAAATAGCAATTTTTTATTTTTATTAATTTATGAATTAAAAATAATATATAGGATGCCTGGGTGTCTCAGTCAGTTAAGCCTCCCAAGGTCCTGGGATCAAGTTCTGCATTGATATCTTTGCTAAGCAGAGAGCCTGCTTCTCCCTCCACCTGCTGCTTCCCCTATTTATGCACTCACTCTCTCTCTTGCTCTCTCTGTTTCTCTCTGTCTGACAAATAAATAAATTAAGTGTTCCAAAATAAATAAAAAATAATATATATACATATCTCTGTATGTATGTTTGTATATATATTCATATATAATATATATTGTTCTTAATAAATTTAATTTAATTATTTAATTCAGTTAAGTGAACACACTCACAGGCCTATGCCCACACACACACTTGACTATAGCTATGTATGGATAAGAAATTAAAGAGCTATATGACTTAAATTTTTTATCCACAGTATTCATTTCGGTTATATCAAATATTTAACACCAGCTATTCTTTGGGATTTGTTAGCATAGCTCTTAAAACTTGCCCGCGGCAGTTACAAGAACGAATGTAAAAAGTGGTTTTGATTATCGTTTTAGATTGTCAACCTTGACAGTTTGGGTGGGATTTATAAGCATGAAGAAAGAATACATAGACACTCACACCAGTGTACCTTTATCTTTTTCCTGGGGAAGATTCTTTCCCAAAATAACCAAAGAGCTCGTTATTTGTCAGAAGAATTACAGAGCGGAGCTCTTTGGGAGTAACCTGGAGCACAGAAGTCTGGAAACAAGAATCTACTAGAGATCAATTTGGATCTACAGGCATAGACTAAGATATTTTTTAAAAATCTCTTTTTAAAAAGCAGACTTAAAACCCCATTTACATTATTTTTTAGCCATAATCAGGAAAAGTATGACACTTGTAACAGTCATTTCCTTATTATGTTATTCAGAAGCATAACAAGAGTTTAAATTTGAAGCTAGAAAGCAGAAATAAAATGGGTTAATTGTGATTCACTGTTAAGGAAAAAGAAAACCAACTCACTAACTTATTGCTTGGATGTTATCAGAGGGTAAACTTTTGGGATCCAGATGGTTTAGAGAAGTTATTCAGGGCTATTGACCTCTCTAGGGAAGGACTTGTAAGAAACAGAACTATGAACTTTACGACTGTAGAAATCCAGAGGTGTCCCTGAAAAAATGTTTGGATTCTCTTATCTAATGCCTAGCTGATGCTTTAATAATTCATTAAAATGGGGGTTCCAAAGTATTGGCTGTTGAAATGCCCACCTTGTGTTCTTGGGGGTCACTTTCTGAGCAAGCTCTTCTCTGCTCTGATACTAAGGCATGAATAAAATATATTGGTAAGAGGATGGTGCCAGAGTAATAGATCTGAAGAATGCTGCATTCAGGTCTTCCTTGAAACTTACACAATTTGATTGGAAGCTGAATTTCAAGATTCTTTGTTACTAACACCCATGCATCATAATTGCTGAGGCATATTATCATCCATCCTTACATTGAGTCTGCATATAGCTTTACCCTGAAATCCGCATGTCTTTGTGAGGCATACATTTTTTTTTTCATTTAAGTCCTTTTATTACAGTGGCGCCAGCTACTGCTGCTATCGTTAAATGCCTGTCAGCATTTCCATTATAAACCTTATTTTCAGGGGATTTATAACCTAGCCGTTTTAATTCACATTCGGCTGAAAGTTGCCATCGAAATTCTCAACATACAGTAGGTGCTGTTTTCTTTTATCACCAAATTTTATTTGAATCTGTTTATCTGCCAGAGATTTAGCAATGTGTAAAACCATAACACTGAGATGGAAGAAAAGTGGAGATGTTTTGGTAGATCTTTTCTAAAGTAAAGCTATACACATGGAAAACTACAAAGGAGTTGTAAAATTGTCAGATTTTTGACAAGCAAAAATCTTAATGGATAATTTGAAACCATTACTATTTGTAGTGTACTAATATTTTATTCTCATAGTTTTTAAAATATATTTTACTGTGAATACCAATTCATATCATGAAAGAGTTATGGTCAATTCAGCACAGCATCCTGTTCACTATAATAGACTTAGTGGCGTCATGAAATGTAATATAAAGCCATATCCCTTTTATAGTAAAATAAAAGGTTTTAATGTGCAAATTTGACATCTAAATTTTTTTTAGAAATCCTAACTTTGCTTTTGTTCTTCATGAAGGAAACTGTATTTTATTTTTTTTCAAAATATAAAATAGCTTTATATCATTTGGCTTCTCCAGTTCATTTTTATTATTGAAATAAGTATATACTGATCATTTTTAAATACTCTAGAAATAATAAGCCAGGTTTTGTATCAGCACAGAAAAAAAAAATTACTTCAGGTCTTTTGCTGCTGAATGTAACAAGAAAACCCAAGAACAGATCATCTAAACTTGACAGTTTAGATTTTATGACAATGAATTAAAACAGGTATGTCAAGACAGTGCCCATGATGAACACAGATAGCTAAGGAGCAAAAAACAAACAAAAAAAAACAAACAAACATGGAAACCATTTTTAGGCCTAAAAATACTTGAATCTTCTCCACAAACAGTAAGAACAATATGTTGATAAGAAATAACTATAAGGAGATAGTGTAATGTTTGACCTTATTACGTAGTTATCACTTAGCATTTCCCCTATGCACTACCTCATTTAAGAATCGTGACTTTTTGATATGGGAATTATTATGCTCAGTTTTCATTTGAATAAACTGAGGCTCAGTAAATTAAAGTTATGTGCTTAAAGTCAGACAGAATGAAATGACAGAGCCAAAACTTAACACAGACAGTTCTTAAGCTTGTGACCCCTCAGCCGAAAGGTGTAAAAATTGAATGCAAAGAAAATACATTCATTTCTCATATGCATGTGTGCGAAACTAAAATATAAAAGTAAAAGCAAATTATATTTAACTGGCCCTCCACTTCTCTCCTTCTTTATGGCTATTAGACACTGGCTAGACATCTAGATGAAAGCATTTAGTCATTTGGCATGAGCCAGTGAACCAGCAATCTGCTGCCCAGAATCCCATTCTCTATAGTGCTTTAATTCATAGAATGTGAGGCATGGAAACTTCGACTGACGACTTTCAACATCAGTAATTTGCTTCACTTTATTTTTTAAAAAAAGATTTTATTTATTTATTTCAGAGAGAGAGAGAGAACATGCATGTAAGTGGAGGAGCAGAGGTGGAGGGAGAAAGAATCTCAAGCCAACTCTACACTGAGCGTGGAGCTGACCTAGGGTTTAATCCCACATCCTTGAGATCATGACCCAAGAAGAAACCAAGAATTCCCCGCTCAAACGATTGAAACACCCAAGGACCCTGTAATTTGCTTCTTGAATTTGAGATCCCTCTTGCCCCATATATCTGTGCAGATTTCACACAGCTTTCAGTGACCCTTCTTAAAATTGATCGTAGGTTAGACCTAATAAAATTGGTAGCTGTCACCATTTTTCAAATCTGTGATTTAATTTTGGTCATTTTCAATATGGTGACTAAATTTAATTTCAATGTTGGGACCAAATCTCTTTCCTTCTAAGATTTTGACCATACCCCTCAGTCTGCATATTCAAAGCTTGATCTTTCTTAGTACAAAATATCTCTATTAGAACTGTGCCTCTATTCTACTACTTTAGATACCAGATATCTTTCTTTTTGTTCTAAAATGGAATTCAGTGAATGCTGCAGTTCTGAACTTTATTGAATAGTTTAGCTTTAAAAGTTTTGTCTATTTTCTTTAGATCAAAAGTTTCTTTCTTGGTATAAAGTGACTATATTGTGCTAGGACTTCCTTCGTTGGTATGCCCTTTAAGATGGAATATGCGGGTAGAGTAGGCTCTTGGGCAGAAAACTGTCTAGAATATCAAATTTCTTTAACTCTTCCTGTCTCTTCCTTCTTCTCCCCTCCTCGATCTTGAATTCCTCTTTTTCCTCATCTTCTCCCTTCCTTCTTCCTTCTCTTTTCTTTCTGCTTCACAGTAAAAGTGTGAATCTTTCAGTGAGGATTTTGTTACCTAGATGTTGGTAGGAAACAACCTGATAATTATTAGTTTGTAGAAAGTTTGCCTAAAAGTTCCTCAACAGTGGAAGGTACATTTGCATTTTCTACCAAGGATCCCTGTTAACTCCAGAAGACCACTCATTGGTTAGATTTGTGGCAGCATATCAAAAATATCAGTAAAGTGTTGGAGGGAAGATGTGGAAATTCACTGGGACAGAGGAATGTATTATACAGAATTCTTTTGGTTGAAAGTACAGTAATTCAAACCAACTTAGAAAATCATAAACACTTATGAGTTCATGCAGTCCTAGCTGGATCCAGTAGCTCAACCATATAATCAAGAATCTATCTCAATGCAAATCACAACTACAGGGAGATATCTCTTCATACCCATTAAAATGGCTAATGTCAAAACAAACAAACAAAAACAACACAAAAAATAACAAGATGAGCATGTGGAGAAATTACAACTCTTGTACACTGTTAGTGGGATTGTAAAATGGTGTAATGGCTATGGAAAGCAGTGTGGTGATTCTTCAAAAATTTACAATTAGAACTACCATAATCCAGCAATCCCATTTCTTGATATATATCCAAAGGAATTGAAAGCAGGGTCTTGAAGAGATACTTATATGTATCCACATTCATAGTATTAGTCACAATAATCAAGAGGCATTGTTTATTGATGTTTATGATGATAAATCAATGTTTATTGATGATAAGTCAATAAAGAAAATATGATATCTATGTACAGTGGAGTATAACTCCATCTGAAAAACAAAGGAAATCCTGTTTATTGATGATAAATCAATAAAGAAAATATGATATCTATATACAATGGAGTATCACTCAATCTGAGAAACAAAGGAAATCCTGTCACTTACTACAACACAGATGAAGTTTGAGTACATTAAGTTAAGTGAAATAAGCCACAGAAAGACTTCTACAGTACGACTCCACTTATATGAGGTACTTAAAATAGTTAAATTCATGCAAACCGAAAGTAGAACGTTGATTACCAGGGGCTGGGAGGAGGAAGGAAAGGGAAATTTTTGTTTGATGCTTTATAGAGTTTCAGTTTGCAAGATGTAAAAGTCCTGGAGATCTTGTGAATATGTCAATATATTTAACACTAATATGTAAACACTGTGAATTATTTAATACTACTGGTATACTTAAAAATGTTCAAGGTAGTAAATTGTCTGTTACAAATTTTGCCACAATTAAACATTTTTTTAATAATTTTAAAAAAGAGTATATCTCTTACTGACTTCAGTCCTACACAGGTCTCTTCCATTTTGTAACTGGATAGGTACTAGCCTTCCAATAGACATGTTCTTTAAAGCTCATTGTTCTAGAAGCAAAGAGAATATCTTTCCTGATAACTTTATGGAAAAGCTCAGGAGTGGAACTGATTGAGACACATGGAATGGAGAATGGGAGCAGATACAATCCTTCCAGAACCCCATGTAGCAGCAGTACTATGGAATGAGGAATGGTTCTCTCAAGGACTTAAATCTGCCTCCTCTGAAGCCTGTCTTCAAGGAGACAATTCCATGGTGATAAGAAATTGGACCAAAGACTAGTTTTCTAAGATGTGAATGCTTTTGATAATCTTTTCCCAATACTTCCTTTCCAGAATGCCATATTTGCTAATGGTTTTTAGTTATCCTCTTTAACTTTCAAGACAACCCAAACATTCATTGAACAAATCATTCTGAGTACTTATTTGTGTCAGACATTGTACTGAGAGCTAGGAATTAGGGATTTGTTTAAAAGCCATAGCCATGTGAAATGTATTCTATTGCAGTATAAGAACAAGTAAATTGATATATATATATAAATATAAGTAAAGTATATATAAGTGAATTTATATAGTTAAATGTGTATATGTATAATATAGTACAATATCATTATAGGCTTTGGTAGAAACGTAAATAGAGAGTTAGGAGAGCACATCAGAGGTATGTCTCACTCATCCAGGGAGTACAGATATGAGGAGGATGGAGGAAGAGAAATGAATGCATGATATTTAAACTTAATCTTGAGGAGGGAGGCTTATGTAAGAGTTCTAAAACTGGTAAGATAGAGAAGTTCGAAAGGGAAGCTTGAAATGAAGGAACATTTCAGATAGTGTGTGAAAGTAATGGAAAGGTGAGAGTGAAAAGCATATTCAAATATTTTCAAATGATTTAATATGATTGGAACCTGGAAAATGTGGGAAGTGAGATCTGGAAGATAGGGGATCCAGACTTTTCCCTAAGAAAAAGCAGCAGAGACCTTATTCTGAAAGTTATAACAATTCAATCAAGGCAGAAATTCCTAAGGAACATCAAATTGCAAATAATTATTTAGGAGTTCAGGAGAGTGACATAATCATTTTTCCATTGTAGAAAAATTAATGTGCAATTCCATGGAAAAGATCGTGAAATGTGACAGATGCCTTCTCATTCCAGATTATTCTTCATTTTGCAGGTTCTCTCCAGAGCTTCCAGAAGTATCTGATAGGTCTATCTTGGTTTTTTTAGCTCTGTTGATAACCACAAAAGAATAAGCTAGTCTCCTCACCTCTCCTCCCACCCAGTTCATCCAAGATATCCAAATTCCTAGGAATCCTCCGAAAAATGAAATGTCTTTGTTATAACTACATTGAATCTTTCTTGACTACTACACAGTTAATGTAAATGGCATTGTAAACCCAAGTTCAGAGTAAGATTCTAGCACTTCTTCGTATCTAAACTAAGCTTCTAAAATATACAAATAAGACCATAGTCACTCAGCTTTAAATATGGAGGTTGTAAAAATACAAAATCATTTATAATTTGGTATTAACCAATGTATTTCTATCTGTCTTTTAATTGTTTATCTACATTATATACATTTGTGACTTAAATTTACTTAAAACAATGCTTCCTCATACAGTTCCAAGAAATTACTATTTGAGCTCCTTTATTTTCAGTGATAATAGCATTCTCTGGCCATTCCCCTGTGACCATATACATTAATATGTACTTAAAATATTGAAAAGGAAACCAGGTAGATATTTTTCAGTAACATTTAACTTTGATAACTTAATATGTTATATTAAGAGACAGAGCCTTATTCAAACTAAAAGAATTATTCCATTGATCCAAAGAAGGTCAGGCCATTCATCAACCAAAATTCTGGCAAAAAGTTTAAATTGGTGTTCTTTATTTGATCTTTCAGAAGGTTTTGATCATTTAATATGTGGTGGGATTTATATGAGTTGATAACTTATTGGTTTTCAAACCTTAAATTGGTTACTTATTGAGCATGGTAGATATAATGTGTTTTTCATCAATATACTGTATCATAAATCTGCAGTTTTTTGCTATTTACTTTAAAATCAGCAAAGCAAGCAAAATGCTATGATAATAGTTTACATAGTCAGCATCAGCCTTCCAAACTGGTCAGAGATTAGATATATCTTTCTATTTGTGATTAAATAAAATGTACATAAGCTGAGAATCCCTATTCAATTAAATCTTTGTTACAAAGTTTCTAAAATGGCATTGTCAATAGCATTTCATCTGTGATAATCATAAAAAGCAGTACTATTTGCCCAAGATTAGTGTAGTAATTAAACCAGTAAGAATTTCAGTCTGAACTTGAAATTTTAATATGGCAAGTTCTACTGAAGTTCCGTTCCTAAAACACATCTAAAAACATGAAACAAAAATATATAAGTTGTGCTTTGAAACCCACTATCTTAATATTTTTGGTTATTTTCTGAAATAAAGCTTTACTCTAAGGTAAAAAGTCTGGGAGATTGATTCAAACCCTCATATTAGCTACATACAAAAACAACCTAAAATTAACCGCCTCATAAATCTTTATCAGTGATAGCATTAGTTTTTTTCTATTTCCAGGACGGAGTACAAGTTCAAAAATAAATAGTTTTTTTTTTTTAAAGATTTTATTTATTTGACAGAGAGAAACACAGCCAGAGAGGGAACACAAGCAGGGGGAGTGAAAGAGGGAGAAGCAGGCTTCCCGCCGAGGAGGGAGCCTGATGTGGGGCTCGATCCTGGGTCTCCGGGATCATGACCTGAGCCGAAGGCAGTTGCTTAACCAACTGAGCCACCCAGGTGCCTCAAAATAAATAAATTTTTAATATATTGTGCTTTTGTCACACAGGAGCTTGTATTTAGAATAGACTAAACTCATTCTATGAAAAACTACATCTCTATCTCAGGCTAATATCTTCCATTTAAATAAATTATTTAATCAAGGGGTACAAATTAAGAAAAATTCTACAGTTCTACTTGATGTTCATAACCAATTACATCAGCGTTCAATAAGACAGGGATTTCTGTTAAAGGGTTAACAAAGAGACATTGATGAATTCTGGCTTCATGATTCTTACCTCCACTGTATTGCAAATATAAAGAGGAAAATAGGCTAAATAACTATGTTTTCTCTTATTAGTTACTCATTTCACTTTAATTCACAGTGAATTTCACATACTGTGAAATGTCAAAAGCAACCTTAGATTGTTTCATGCAGTAATGATATAGTTAAGCAGTTCCTTTAAATAAATGTGTCAAGTTTCATTCATCTTAGATCCAGATGATATGAGAAAACTTCACATTCTCATGGGGGATGATGGGTGGAAGAAAAATTACTCATTCCAATTGCACTGATGGTAAACACAGATGAGAGTCAGAATCTTGGATTTTAGCTAAAATGGATTTCTACAGTGAAAGAACAGAATTGGGGATAATAAAAATAGTGACAAAATATTAAAAGTGAAAGCATTCTTAATAATCATCAATGATTCCTATCCTAACCACAGGTTATTATGTATATTCATGCCAATCATGTCAATGAGATTGAGCCATGTTAAGTTTCAAGCAAGTAATTTGCAATTTTCAAATTGTTGCATAAAATATAAATTTTTTAGAAAACACCTGATTTCTGTACCCAAAATAGGTTTAAAATAATACTTAACAGTGATGAAAGTGCATCCTCCAACTATTAATTCATTCTCTTAATTCACCTCCCTTACTAGGGACGCCTTTCATATGTTTTATCTTTTTGAAATTCTATCTTTGGGAGATTAGCTGGTAACACACTGAGCCAGAAAAAGCACCCTCTCCCAGAAACTGGAAGAACAAAGTTCCATGTGAAATCATGCAGGATAGTAACTGATAGAACTATAGTGTCCAATTGTTGTTAGGGAACTACTGATCAGTTAGGAATTCTAATGCCATTATCCATTCATCTTATATTTCACTGACCAAACTTACCGTCTTCTTGTCTACTACTTCAAGTCCAGTTTAGACAACAGACAAGAAAGATCACAGTCTACGGTGGCTTTTAAATTGGAAAAATGAAAAAACATGATCTGAATCTACTGCCTAATTTCTTCATGTAGAAGGAGCTGTGAGGGTAACCCTGAAAAATATAGGCTGATTTATACATTCACATCCCATTCAAAACATCCATTCCAGACCAATTAGGAATCCTTCTACCTCCAGGGCTACTTTGCACATATCGGTGTGAAAGTCTCAAGAGAATTCTGTATCTACTGACTATCCATCAACCCCTTTCCTTATCAGGAAGTGGACAATGTAAGTAGAAAGTGTTGTCCAGAATATTCTCAAGGTTACAAATCATTTAGCAAAGATAATAAGCAATGTCTTAGCTAAGGATGATGGCATGGTCAAAGAGCCTGTCTAAAATAGATAATTTTATAGGCTTAAAAAAGTATAACAGCAAAGATTCATTTGTCTTTTTGGTATAGGAGATAAAAAAGCTGCTTACTTGAAATCTGAAAGATTAATGCCAATAGGATTACCAACCGACTGAGGATTTTCATGTTTTCAAAAATTTGTGGTTCTAACACTATACATTTAAAACAGTATGAATTTCTTTTGATTACTGCTTATGAAAGATTTTCTGTAGTCAACAGTGCTGTACCCAGCTTTTACCAGCTCATGAGGGCAGGCTCTTAAATTTTGGGAACTTTCCGTTGTTTAAAATAACTGTTCTAGCTTCATAGAAAGAGTCTGGAAGTTTTCCTTCCGTTTCTATTTTTTGAAAGAGCTTCAGGAGAATAGGTGTTATTTCTTCTTTGAATGTTTGGTAGAATTCCCCAGGGAATCCATCTGGGCCTGGACTCTTGTTTTTGGGGATGTTTTTGATCACTGCTTCAATCTCGTTACTGGATATAGGTCTATTCAGATCGTCAA
>PITA01025399.1:9623-24571 GCA_004023965.1 Spilogale gracilis
GGAAGGAAGGAAGGAAGGAAGGAAAGAAGGAAGGAAGGAAGGAAGGAGGAAGGTGATTTGGGAAGGTAGGCAGGTAGGCAGGGAGGGGTAAAGGGAGGGTCAGACGAACGTATAAATTATCTCGATCTTAGTAATTATTCCACAACGTATATGTACATCATGTCATCCATGAACATCAAGTATCCTGTCAGATACTTTAAATATACCCTGCTATGTTTGTCAATTATTCTTCAAAAAGTTGGGAGGAAAACACAAAGGCAGAATTTGAGAAGTGTTTCTGTACCTCACAGTTGGGAAATAGACAATTGTTTGCTCCAGTTGAAGAGGAAGGTTCTATATTTCTTTATATTTCTTTAAAAAGGAAAACAGCAGGAGGGCACCTGGATGGCTCAGTCCTTAAGGGCTGTTTTCAGCTCAGGTCATGATCCCAGAATCCTGGGTTTGAGCACCGCATCAGGCTCCCTGCTCAGCAGGAAGCCTGCTTCTCCCTCTCTCATTTCCCCTGCTTGTGTTCCCTCTCCGGCTGTGTTTCTCTCTATGAAAGAAAGGAAAGAAGGAAAGAAGGGAGGGAGGGAGGGAGAGAGGGAGGAGAGAGAGAGACAGAGAGAGAGAGAGAGAGAGAGAGAGAGAGAGAGAGAGAGAGAAAGAAAGAAAGAAAGAAAGAAAGAAAGAAAGAAAGAAAAAGAAAGAAAGAAAGAAAGAAGCCAGAAAAACTGCTCTGAAGGAGAAAGGGTGCTAGGGGGATAAAAGAAGCTGAGTCATGTTTAGTGTGAGAGAACTGAAGGGCTGTGTTGAAGAAATGGAAGAAAGAAGGCAGGGCAGGGATCATACTAGAAATGAGAACCATGAGTTGGAAAAATGACTTTCGAACTGACTGCAGAGGGAGGCACGTGAAGGAGAGAAGCCGGAGGGGAAACAAGAACTGAGAGCCAGAGAGACCCCAACAGCCACGGAGGCAGAGGCAGAGAGGAGGCACAGACTTCCAAACACATCAGGGTGGGTGAACTGGGAAGAAGTGAAAGCAACTTGAAAAGGTGGGCTGGAGGGGCACAGAATAGTGGGGTTGAACTTGAACCTGGCCTCCTTGTAATATCACAGACAATGAGGTCTTCTCCATGACCATGTCCTCCCTGAGGGCTGACGGCGCATGTCAGACAGTACTGCGGGAGGCCACAACCCAGGGGTAACGCGTGAGCACCCACAGCTTACCCTGCAAGCCAGTGTGTCCCTCCCGGAAGGTGCTGTGGCGATGTCACAAAGCGTACAGAACATAGCTCTGCAACAAAGGTGCTCCTTGGATTAGCTGTTTTAAAACAAAAGTTTGAACACCCCCTGGACTTGATGTACTAAGTCCTGGTGCCTGGCTGGCTTGACTCTGAAAAGAATTAGACATTCTCCACCTGACAGCGCTGCCTGGCAACAGGAGAGCTACTGCAGGCCTACAATCTGATTGGTTCAGCATTTCTGAAGGCAAAGCTTTCCCTTTTTTTCTTAAACAGGTGTGTGACAGCTCTGGTATGCAAGGCAGCAAACACTGAAAGTAGGCTTCTGCCCTGTGGACACTACTGTGCGGCTGCTAATGCCAAAAATAAACGTAGGATCTTAGCGTTTTGTGACTTTGGTTTCTGTGTGTATGCTTGTGTGTGTGCTTGTGTATGTGTATCTGTATGTGTCCACTTTTTTTTTTTTTAACTGGAACAGAACATTTCATTGAGGAAACCCATAAATAAGGTCACCAGACCCAGTCTGGTCTCAGCTGTTTTCAGACAAAGAGCCAACTTCCCAACCCTGCGAGAGGTGGTAATAGCACTCGACTAATAAGGCATCCTGGTAAGATTCAGTAGCAAGAACAGACACATGAAAAAACGTTCATCATCGCTAGCTATCAGGGAAATTCAAATCAAAACCACAGTGAGATACCACCTTACACCAGTCAGAATGGCCAAAATTAACAAGACAGGAAACAAGTGTTGGAGAGGCTGCGGAGAAAGGGGAACCCTCTTACACTGCTGGTGGGAATGCAAGTTGGCGTGGCCGCTTTGGAAAACAGTATTTTTCCTTTAAAAATTAAAAATAGAGCTACCCTATGACCCTGCAATTGCACTATTGGGTGTTTACCCCAAAGATACAGAGGAAGTGAAAAGAAGGGCCATACATACACCAATGTTCATTGCAGCAATGGCCACAATCGCCAAACTGTGGAAAGAGCCAAGGTGCCCTTCAACAGATGAATGGATAAAGAAGATGTGGTCCATATATACAATGGAATACTATGCCTCCGTCAGAAAGGATGAATACCCAACTTTTGTAGCAACATGGACCGGACTGGAAGAGATTATGCTGAGTGAAATAAACCAAGTAGAGAAAGTCAAGTATCACATGGTTTCACTTACTTGTGGTGCATAAGGAGAAATACAGAGGACAGTAGGAGAAGGAAAAGAAATGGGATGTAGGGTAAATTGGAGAGGGAGACGAAACATAAGAGACTTTGGACTCAGAAACAAACTGAGGATCTTGGAGGGGAGGGAGTAGGGGGATGGGTGATCCTGGTGGTGGGTATTTAGGGCACATATTGCATGGAGCACTGGGTGTGGGGCATAAACAATGAATCTTGGAACACTGAAAATAAATAAATAAATAACTAAAAAAAAATTCAGTAGTGAGATGGAACAAGCTCTTCAGAGGAATGTCTTCTAGACCACACACAAGACAGCAGTGCTGTATTACAGGATTCTTATTAAGCCAACATTTAGTGGTCAGGGTCTCGCTTATAATGCTTTATTCATAAATGTTGCAAAAGTGAAATGAATTATTAATGCAAAGATCATCTGCCAGAGACAGGAATCATTAACAGCATTTCGTGGCTGGGGTTGGCATTTACAGGGTCTAGTCACGCAAATGTGGAGGAGCTTTTCAGTTCTGTGGTGCCTACATGTTCAGGTGGGCCCAGGTCTCTGGAATGGAATGGGTGCCGTCATCAGCGGTCAGGCAGTCCACCCAGGCAAATTCTTCCTGACCATCTGTCCACATTACAAAACCTGTTGTGGTGATGACACCAACAGTAGGCCTCTGGCCTCCCTCTCCACAGGACCTGTGACGTTACTCAGAATAGAAGGGCACCCTGCCTAAATGCAGGGTCAGGCTCTTCAGAGTCAAACTAAGGCCTCAGAAGAGAAGCCATGCTTACTTAGCACATACTACGTGCCAAGCACACACTAGGTTCTTGTATGCCTTCTCTCATTGCGTCCTCAAAACCTTGCACACCAGAGGTACTGATTAGCCCCACGTGTAAGAAACTAAGTCACAGAGTGTCGGGTCAATTGCTCAGGGTCACACAACCGGGAAGCAGCAAAGCCAGGACTGAAATCTGGTTCCCTCCTTCTTCCAAAGCACCTGTTCCTGCCGTCTACATTTTGTATAAAGTTTCCAGCCTGGGCAGCTGTCATTCCCTAAGACAGGTTGTCACAACAGTTGCTACCATACAGCAAAAATCTTCAGGGTGATTTCCATACAGCACAAATCAAGGGTGAACTCCATGTTGAGAGTTCAAGTGACTTTACAGAAATAACTAGAAATTGAGGGAGATACAAGTTCTAAACCTTATTACTAGGGTTGCTGTTATTCTATCCCTATCACTTAGGTAAAGCTGCTCGTTAACCTTGAAGAGTGGGGTCCTGGGCCCAATCTGCTTGGATTCAAATCTCAGCTCTGCTTTTCATCTTAGGCAAGACACTGAACCTCTCCAGGCCTCAGTTTCCTCATTTGGCAATAATAACCAAGTTTCCCCCAAAGAGCTGTCACGGAGAGTAAGTGAACGTGTCAAGTGCTCAGAACCAGGTATAACACAGAGTGATTATTAAATGTTCTTATTTTTGCTAATATACATCTATGGGCAAGACGCTTAATTCCACCCAAACTTCCTTATCCACAAAACCGATCTGTGTAGATCTGGAAGGGGTATGTGAAACGAAATCCCCAAAGCATGTAACTCGCAGACTTCCTACTGGTAGGCACTCAAAAAATGCTCATTTGTTTTCATCTTCCCAAGACAGCACTACCATTCACCCTTCTAAGACCTCTGTTTCCCATACTATAAAACAGGAGACACATGCATTCCTCAGTCACCATCTACCTCTCAGGCCTGTCACAGCCAGATCCTGCCAAGGGCCAGGCTGGATGTGAGGAAACCCGGGTTCTACTTTCAGTTCCAGCTTTCGAAAAGCCACTTAACTTCCCTGAACCGCTATTTCCTCATTCATTCACTCATTCTATAATAATCTCAACACATGTGTTCCAGATAGTGGGCTCCATGGTAGATATGCAAAGAGATAAATAAGGTACTATCTCTGACTTCAAAGCACGCATACTCTAGTTCAAAATGAAGGCATGTAACAATCAAGTGGATGAAGTATGAACAAAACAGAGAGGCGGCCCAAAGGATGTCATAAGAAGATTTACCCAGGTAGGGCAAGGAAAGGTTCACAGAAGCTAGGCCCTTGAGGAGAGTCTTGCAAGATGAATGGGAGTTTCCCATACAGAACAAGATGGAAGGTGTTCCACCATGTGCCAGGCTTAGAGACGCCAAACAGAAAACCATAAACAATCATAGCTGAGTAGGGTGCATTGAAGGGAACGGCAGGAAAACAGAATAACAGCCTTCCCACTTACCTTGCAGGATTTCCCAAGATGGAATGAGAACACATATTAAAACAAGGAAAAAGTGCTGCAGCAACACTGTGCCTGCTTATTATCAGTACTCAAGCGAGGCTCATGATGGACTTCATTTTCACGCATTTCCTTCCAGTGTGAGAACTCCCAGCACTGTTTCTTTACCACCACTTTGCCTCTTTCCTCTCTCCCCTGAGAGAAAGCAAGGAGGATTTAGCATTGACCTAAGTGGAGGGGTGGGAGGGAGAAATGACAAGAGAAACTTCCAGTTCTTTGTTTCAATTACCATAAACCTTTTCAAGATCTGTTAACCATAATGTAATTTAAAAGATTTAGGTCATTATTAGCCAGAAAAGAGACCCTGACTCTAAAACCATGGCTTTTCAAACATATTTGGCAATAACCCATGTTAAGAAAAACATTTTATATTATAATCCTGTGCACATGCAGAGAGTGTCATTATAATCTCCTAAATGATTTCATTACTGGCCAGTGGGTTACCACCTAAGGTCTGAAAAACACCACCCTGAGAGACAAGAAGGTTTATTATGGAAGATTTTTTTATGGAAGATTTCAAGAGTATGGTTCACAAATCCCCTCAGCCTTCTTTTCTTTTGCCCTTCAAGACACTGCAAAATAGAAGAAAATCCTCCCATTTCTCAGGAAACAGAACATCCCCGTGTGCACAGCTCACAGTCTGACAATAAACGAGAAGCTTTTCCTTGGGGGGCTTTCTGTTTGGTTGCTAAGGCTGATTAGCCCTGGTAACAAGTAGGATTTCAAAATTCGTCTCTCTCTCTTAGGCAGGGCCATCATGCCCTATAGAAAGCAGGATCGTATGATCGTATGTCCCCAATGTCTTTTCCATGGGAACATTCAATAAGCAACTTCTTTCATGTAAAGGGATCATCACACATCATGACTCAGAAATGAGCAAGCCTTCTGCCTCAGGGCCGCTAAAATGGGAACACAACGCCTAGATGCCTTTCCACTCGTATACAGATTCAAGATTCACACCACCATAGTCACTACTACCACCTCCCTCAACAAGGAAAAAAATCTGCCCTCTATCCAGCTCTGGAAGCTTTATGTGCAATCAAAATACTAACGCTGCAAAGAAACACAAAGGTCATCTGGTCTTCCTCTCTCCTCCCAAAGAAGATGGCCAACTAAATTTTCCTGGCTCACATTTGAGCTATTTCCTTTTTTTCTTTTTTTAAATTTAAGTTAAATTAATTTACATATAGTGTATTATTAACTTCAGAGGTAGAGGTTTGTGAATCATCAAGTCTATATAATACCCAGAGTTCATTACATCACCAGCCTTCCCCACTGTCCATACCCCAGTCACCCAACCCCCACCCCAGCAACCCTGTTTATTTCCTATGATTAAGAGTCTCTAATGGTTTGTCTCCCTCTCTGATTTCATCGTATTTGATTTTTCCCTTTCTTCCACTATGATGCCCTGTTTTGTTTCTTAAATTCCACATACCAGGAGATCATATGATAATTGTCTTTGTCTGACTGACTTATTTCGCTCCGCATAATGCCATCTAGTTCCATCCATGTCTTTGCAAATGGCAAGATTTCATTTTTTTTTTTGATGGCTGAAAAAATAGGGAACACCTCATGAATTTGCATGTCATGCTTGCACAGCAGCCATGCTCATCTTCTCCGTATCATTCCAATTTTAGTCTATGTGCTGCAAATTGAGCTATTTTTTGTTGTTGTTGTTGTATCACAATATGTGTCCTCATGGAATACCACTCAAGTTTAAAAGTTTCTACTGTCACTTTTGATTTTGCCCTTTTTCTGACTTAAAATATCTTTCCCCCTGCCCATTCAAATCTTACCCATTCTTCCAGATCACACCCTTCCAGATCACACCCCAAGCCCTCCAAGAAGCTATCCCCAATCTCCACCTGTCCATCCCATCCTCCTTCTCTGAAATGAGATTCACCTCACTGAATTCATGCATCTCTGCCTTTTAGATGCTGTTTAAGAGACAGTTAATATATATTTATGAATTGAATTTCTGTTATTTAAAGAAGGCATATTTATAAGAAACTTCCATCTTAACCTTTCCTACAACATAAATATCAATGTAAGCAGAATGATTTAAATGATTAAATCAGATAATCATCACAGAAATAGATACTAAGCTATTAATTTACACATACTTAGAATCAGTAACTACAATGATGGTACAGCCAGCACTGCTGACTTTCAAAGATACTGTCATTGGGGAGACCCTTGTGTTGGGCAACGGAATGCTTACATGCATTGCAGTGAGCACCTGAGGGGCCTCCTGACCAAGGAGATCCCACAGTAGATGCTTTCATGGAAAAAGACTCTGTGCTTTGATACACAGTCAACACACTGAACTCTGTGTTGACTCTGGTTTCTTACTGTTATTACTGGAACATTGAATTTTTTTTTTAAGATTTTACTTATTTGACAGAGAGAGAGAGAGACAGTGAGAGAGGGAATATAAGCAGGGGGAGTGGGAAAGGGAGAAGCAGGCTCCCTACTGAGCAGGGAGCCCAATGCAGGACTCAATCCCAAGACCCTGGGATCATGACCTGGGCCGAAGGCAGATGCTTAACAACTGAGTCACCCAGGTGCCCCAGGATCGTTGGATTTTATTGCTTGGAAAGAATTTAAAGATTATCTATTCCACCTCAAAATGATAAAATTTAACTACGAAAAGGTGAGCTAATAATGTACTTCAGATCACACTGATAGGAAATGACAGATCTTCTATAATCCAAAGAAACCAGGATCTAGAAAGCCTAAAAACCTCATACCAATCAGCTCTTTGGTTTCACTTCCTCTGTCCCCAGACTTCTCATCTTCCACAGATCCCTCTGTCTCACCGCTAAGGAACTTCCCCAGGTCCTCGCCATCAAACCGTCTTCCCACCATGAACCAATTCCTCCACATTGTTCCATCTCGGCACCACAACTTCTCTTATATTATTTAGTAATTTCACTCTTTATTCTGTTTTCTCCCCCCCTTTCTCCAACCACACCTGCCAAAACTACAATGCCCCTGTATTTTACCCTCCTGTAATGATTCCAGGTAAAGTTACATTCAAAGCTGAAGCTAGGGACCAAGACTGTCCTATGGAGTCCTGTTCTCCACAACTATGATTACACCTTTTCTATCTCACACTGCATATGATACATAACATGTTGAAAAAAAGAGAGTTTTCTCTTTAATCAAGGAGGTCCTTACCTTCTTGACACATGGTCCTTAAGCACATGGCCAAACGAACAGTGATGCTTGCAAGTCAAAAAGAGACAATAGCAAATTCATGGACAATACCAATAAATACTGAATATTACTCTTTACCAAAAACATCAATATCCTGTCTAGTTCAAGGGTGGAAAAACTGATCAATGTGAACCCCCCCTTCCTTTTCTTACTCTTAGCCTACATTCTTGTATGAGAATGAGGTGGTAGAACAGAATATGGGACAAAGAGGAAGCCAGGGAAACCAGTAAAAGTCCAAATAAATAAAAACTGGCTGCAGAATATGGCATTAAACATGTGGGCTCCGCAGGCCAACGGCACAGTAAGTGTTGGTGCCCTTATACATCTATCACTGAGGGGCCCTGGGCAGACTGCTCTGCTCAGTTTCTTCATTTGGTCAATGAGGGTAATGGTAGCACCTACATCACAACATTGGCATGAGGATGGAATAGATTATTATCTGTAAAACTCTTAGGACAATGCCCAACACATAGTAAGGACTATATTTGTTAACTAAAATAAATCCTCAGTTTGAAATCAAAATTTTTAACAATCACACTGTGTGTCTGCTGACTTCCATACCTTACTGCAATTTCAGGACCTAGAGCTATCCTGATGACTCCCATTCCACACCACATATTCCCTGCACCCTCTACTACGAATTGTTGTCCAAGAATTCCTTCACATCGGGACTTAACAGGAACACGCTCCAGTACCTCTCTCAAGAACAGTCCCCACTGCTGTGGCCATTACATACAGTAAGAAACAGCCTCTCTAACATAGAAGACAGGGTCTATGAACCCAGACAGTACCAATTCCAACTATAAACTGGACTGGAATTGGGGGCAGCCTACCAGAGAGAAAACAAAACAGAGGGAAAGTGTTTTGCTCCAAATACAACTTCTGGGGACAAGTCTGGCAATGCAAAGCAAAATTCAAACATGAAGTCCTAGGGCCTCTCCTCCCATTCTTCATTTTGTTCTGAAGAATGGGAGGAGAGGCCTTCGGTTCTTGGCTATACCAAATCTGATCTCCCCAAGGGCACCTAAAAACTACTTGTTTGCTAAGCTAAGCCCAGTGAGACGTCATTTACTCCACCTCCCAAAAGTATTAACATTGCTGATGCAACCTTTCCTTGATGATTCTCTTCCTGCAGCTTCGAGGCCACCATATTCCCCTGGATTTTCCAGCTACGCCTTGGAGGGCTCTTTTGCTGGTTGCTCCTTGCCTTCCCACACTCCTCATACTGGAGTGCCCCAAGGTTTGTTCTTTGGTCCTCTTCCCCATGTTCACCATTCACATTCACCTCACCATGGCAAGCTTATCCAGTCTTGAGGTTTAAAAGGCCATTTTTTCCCTCAATGACTCTCAGTGAACCTCCAGTCCAGACTTAATTCCTGAACTCCTGATTTAATAACTCACTTGGATGTCTAATACAATTCTAAACTTAGTTTGTCCAGAAGCAAATTCCTCATCTTCCCCACAAACCTCTTCAGCCTCCCCATCTCGGTGAATGATACTTCCCACTCTCCCTCCTCCTTTCACCTTGCTACATACCTTACCCCTCAGCATATCCTATCACCCCGACCTTTAAAAAACACCCATAATCTGATCACAAGGCACTACCTCCCAAATGCCCTCTGGTCCCAGTCACTATCACCACTCTGAGTACTGAAATGTCCTCTTTAGCAATTTTCTTGCCTTCGACCTTGCTCCTCACAAAATGGCAGCCAAAGAGATACCATTAAAATACAGGTCCGATCATATTACTATCTTGTTCAAAACTTTCCCATGACTTCTCCTCTCACTTGGAAAAGCCAAAGTCCTTATGATAACTACACAGAGCTACATATTCTGAGTACCTCCCATTAACCTTCTGATCTCATATCTTCCCACTTTCCCATCCACTCTACTCCAGCCACACCAGCCTCCTTGCTGTTCCGAGCTCCTGTGTTTACTGCACCTCCTGCCTGGTGCCCTTCTCCAGACACACGGCTTGCTTCCTCACCACCTTCCCATCTGCTCAAAAGTCATCTTCCAGCTGAAGCTAGAATTGTAAACTAGACCAGCCTAGCCTCCTTATCTAATTTTATAAGTGTTATTTTAAAATGCATTATAAAATTATTTTGTTTATCCCTATCAGAATACTTACATTGACAATACTTACATTGACTTACATTGAGCTTATTGATATAAGCTCCAAGCGGGTTGGGTCTTTATAACTCTTCTTATTTACTACCACATTCCTACTACCTAGTAAACACCTCATACTCTAGGTGCTCAATAAATATTTGTTGAATGAATGGGAATAATACCTCACTTGCTTCCTCCTTACCTAAAACAGTCATCACCGTCTTCATCAGCTTCATGGGTGTCTTCCGGCGGCTGATGGACCCACTTGTGTGTGGAGACAAAACATTGGTTTTCCTCTTGACATACATGTAGATCCGCAGGTACACCACGACCATGATGAAGAAGGCCACAAGGTTGGACACAGTCCAGAATATGAGGTAACTCCTGCTGTAAATGGGGGCCAGGGAAGAGCAGGCAGAGATGTCACAGAGGCAATTCCAGCCCAGGGTGGGGACTGCTCCCATAAAGATGGCGATGGCCCAGATACACAAAATGAGCAGCGTCACCCTCTTTTTCGTCAGGTTGCTGTGGATCCGCATCCTCATGATTGACATGTGCCTCTCCACAGCAATCACCAACAAATTGGTGAGGGAGGCTGTCAGGCTAGTGTCCAGGAGCCCCTGGCGGAGAAACCAGCGGTTGACGGTCAAAGTTTTTGACACCGGACCAGTGTTAAACATCAGGAATACATAGGCAATTCCAGCAAAGAAATCCGCAGCAGCTAGGTTAGCCAACAGGTAGTAGAAAGGGAAATGAAACTTTCTGTTTTTGATCACTGCTGCGATGACTAGAGAATTTGAAAAAAAAATAAAGAGGCAGAAAAATGTTCCAACACACAACACGATCACAAGCTTCGTTCCTGTCCACTCTTCGGCAGTGTCTGTGTTGCTCCTGTTGTAAAAGAAGTCCATCTGCTTATCATAGTAACACTCATTCATTGTGGAGAAGGACTGAACATCCTAGAAAGAAATTTGAAAAAGAAACAAACATCACTCTTTGCAAATTCAATCATTAAACCACCAGTTGCCCCGGCTAAGCCCCTGTTTTGGCCAACGTCCGTTAATCCTTCAGATCCTGAAGTAAATATCCCTTGCTCCAGGCTATAGACCCTGATCTCTTATTACAGCATTTATCTGGCATCAATAATTGTTGTCTGCTTCCCATGCTAGGTGCAAGTTCAGGGAGGGAGGGTCTATGTCACGTTTGGTCACTTATAATCCCAAGACCCATCTGTCCTGGCTGCCCCATGACAGGTATTTCCTGAATGGCTGGCTGGCTGACTGGCTGATCATGGGTGGGCAATAGATCAAATAATTCTGAGTACTGCAAAATCCACTCTGCATCAGTAATAATTATAGCACAGCACATTAATGCTTTCTTGTGGTGGCTTCTGGCTCATTCCGTATTTATGGGTTCTGTTCATTAGGCAAGGGCAAGCGGGTAATGCCTGGCACACTGTCACCAAGATAACTGAGTCTTGAGTTACTCTTCACATGACCAAATGGATTCCCCAAGAGATCAACTTTCTACCACTCCTGATTCCACTCCTGATCCTCCTTCCACCATCTTTTGGTTTCAAGCTATAATGATAATGCTCACTTATTAAGCATGTGATACAGGGCTAAAGACTGTGTTCTCAGTACACCTCCTTCTTTTTTTGTTCACTTTTTCCTTATTGTCCTAACCTAAATTGTACCAGTGGTGAATGTGCTACTGGATTTTCCAACTCAACCACTTTAAGTCAGGTTCCTTCCCAGGGCTTTCAACACAGCAGGTGGTAGAAGAGCCAGGCTCCATGGACAAGGCTGAGCTCTGGAGTTTGGGCAGACATCCAAGGATGTGAGTACATACCTGCCAAGTGAGGGCAAGTCCTTGGGACACATGTCAGAAAGTAGACCCCAAACTGGGGTATCCAGCAGACAGAAGACACTCATCTCAGGACAAAATCTTTTGGACACCAAAAGTAAGGGATCCTGGCCATGGAGTGGTTGAGAGAGGCTCTAAGGATGCCTCTCCAACTATTTTGTTGGAAAGACCAGGTGTTCTGCCTCACAATGGTCTGACCACAGCTATGAAGGGTCCAATCAAAGGAGACTGGAGTTGGAAGCTAGGAAATTTAGAGTGAGAATGCCTGTGGGCTCCCTTTCAAGGAACAGGGTGGAAAATTTTTCACAAGAGAACTAGAGATTCAGTAGGCCCAGGCACTGAGCAATCCACTGGTGGGAATGAAGTGGCTCTAATGGCAAAAGCTTAATAGAAATCCCTAGCTTTTAAGGTTCTCATAAATTCTGTAGTCAAATACCATATCCAGAATCAGGATATGCAGATCAGATATCAATTTGAAGTAGCACAAAATACAAATATATCTTAGACAGTATTCTTTTTAATTTATATTTTAATGGTATAATGATACCTTTAAGTGAATTAGATACATACTTCTCTGACTTAGCAAATGCAAGGTAAAATATCATTTTATAAGCTTACAATAAACAAAGTGGGAGTGGTCTCAAGAGACAAATGGCTCTAGAGCCTTTCAATTACAAGGAAGGCAATTTGATTTTAATGACAAAACAAAAATTATTCTCTTTGGCAGACATTCACCAATGTTTAACTGCCAATAGCAGAGAACTCCATACAACAGGCCAATAGACCAATATGCCGCATCATGGTCATTTTTCCAAATTAAAAATATAGATATATAATTTTAATAGCTTCATAATGTTCCAGCATATGATCATAACATGTTTTACTTAACTAATCCCTAAACGGTGGATATTTCAGTTGCCTCCAATATTTAGCCTCTATAAGCAAGGCTGTGTTCTTGTGCATTAATCTCTACATCCTTGGCCAATTATTTGCTTAGGATTAATCCATACATTTCAAGTTGCTGAAGTAAAGAATATAAATTTATTTAAAGATTTCTTTCTTTTTTTAAAAAAAAATATTTTATCTATTTGACAGAGAGAAACACAGCCAGAGAGGGAACACAGGCAGGGGGAGTGAGAGAGGGAGAAGCAGGCTTCCCGCGGAGCAGGGAGCCCGATGTGGGGCTCGATCCCGGGTCTCCGGGATCATGACCTGAGCCGAAGGCAGTCGCTTAACCAACTGAGCCACTCAGGCGCCCCTATTTAAAGATTTCTGATACAGATTGTTGAACTGCCCTTATGACAGATCATATTTCTAATCCCACCAGCAGCATCCGAGAGTTGAACAGAAGATACTAACCTAGTGAAATTCAATTTAAATACTCAGGGAGAAAATTCAGCTTTCAATAGTATTGGAAGTATATAGAAATTCAAGACAAGTAATTCAAGAGATATTTTCATGGTGCAATTTTTATGTGTCCTTTCACTAATAAAAAATATTTTGTGGGGGCGCCTGGGTGGCTCAGTTGGTTGGGCGACTGCTTTCGGCTCAGGTCATGATCCTGGAGGCCCGGGATCGAGCCCCACATCGGGCTCCCTGCTCAGCAGGAAGCCTGCTTCTCCCGCTCTCAGTCCCTCTGCTTGTGTTCCCTCTCTGGCTGTGTTTCACTCTGTTAAATAAATAAATAAAATCTAAACAAGGGGCGCCTGGGTGGCTCAGTTGGTTGGGCCACTGCCTTTGGCTCAGGTCATGATCCTGGAGACCCGGGATCGAGCCCCACATCGGGCTCCCTGCTCCGCGGGAAGCCTGCTTCTCCCTCTCTCACTCCCCCTGCTTGTGTTCCCTCTCTGGCTATGTTTCTCTCTGTCAAATAAATAAAATATTAAAAAAAAAATCTAAACAACAACAAAAATTTTGTGTATTTTATTTTGCTATATGGTCTGGATAGCTAAGAGAAACACATTTCTAATTTAAGAGTTATGTTATCCTTGACCAACTCATCAGCAATATCAATTAATATGTCAGAAAGATGTTGGTATGATGATACTTTTAATTTTAAAACTTTAAGTTTTAAAAAAACTTTTAATTTTCCTCATTTCCTTTTAAAGGGGTCTTAACATTTTAGTTTTGGTTCATAAACTTGGTGAAATTTGCAATTACATAATATTGAAAAACCTCAATGATTTTTACTTGAAGAATCTTCAAATTCAACTTTCCCCCATCAAAACCCAAATGACACATTCTTAGACATTTTAACAAAAAATCATCCTGAGACTGAGAAGTGATTTTGCCTTTCAAAGTTGAGAAGGTGCAGAAGAAAACATAATATTTTTTTAAAGATTTTATTTAGGGATGCCTGGGTGGCTCAGTAGGTTAAGCGACTGCCTTCGGCTTAGGTCATGATCCCAGAGACCTGGGATCGAGTCCCACATCGGGCTCCCTGCTCAGCGGGAAGCCTGCTTCTCCCTCTCTCGCTCCCCCTGCTTGTGTTCCCTCTCTGGCTGTGTTTCTCTCTGTCAAATAAATAAAAAATCTTAAAAAAAATTTTTATTTATTTATCTGACAGAGAGAGAACACAAGCAGAGGGAGCAGTACGCAGAGAGAAAGGGAAAAGCAGGCCTCCCACTGACCGGGGAACCCTGACATGGGGCTCAATCCCAGGACCCTGAGATCATGGGTGAAGGCAGATGCTTAACTGACTGAGCCACCTACATGCCCCAAAGGAAAATATAATTAACCAGAACTCCCACCATGTAACTCCCTATCTCGCAGCTTCAAGTCTTCAAATCCTACTTTGGGGAGAAACAGATGATGAGAGCAAATAAAGTTCATATGGGGACACTGTGAAAAACAGTTCACAGGATGAATATTATACAGTCACTGAACATCATATTTACCACAAAGTTGTGTTAATATGAGAAAAAGGACATGCCATTATTTTAATTATAAATAATTATATATGTATTATGCATATACATACATATTTTATAGACAAAAAGACACACACATTTCTCAACTATCTTTTA
>PITA01025400.1:0-24364 GCA_004023965.1 Spilogale gracilis
GGAGTCAAGGAGCCATGAATACGCCCTCCGCACAGCCTTCGCAAGTGTTCCGTGCCGATGCAGATGTGGAGATACAAGGGTTACTTTGGCACCAAATAGTGGTAGGATTTTGCAGGTTATGTCTATGGTTTCTTTGGGAATGCAATTCTTTCAAAAATTCGGTAGGCATCGCTCCCCTTTGCCTTCATTGGTTCCATGCACAAGCAACAGCCAAAGATCTTGTCTAAAAATGGTGTTTACATGCGAAGCCTCAGGTTTTTACTTACAGACATTTGTTCTCTGCCCATCCCTCCCCACAGTTGAATGGCAGTTCGTTGAGGCTACCCGAAACAATAAATTTGGGAAGGAAAGCAACACCCTTAATTGGATATTAACTGCAAAGCTGTCACCCATTTTCTCACAGAGAGCTTTTAATGGCACTTACCAGAATGGAACTTAACACAAATTTAGAGCCACTGCTTGTGAACATATGTGGGGTTTTTTTCCTTTTTTTTTTTTTTCTGCGGGGTGGGAGGGGGTCAGAATACCTATCTTTTTCGCTTTTAAGTTCCCAAACCGCTGGACTGCTAGTCAATTTTGATAGCAGGCCAAAGGCAGGAAGCCTATCCCTTGTCACTTTCCTAACATCTTATGAATTGGATAGATTTAGCTTTAGTTTTCTATTCTCCTTGCTGTTCAAGGATTTTCCTACTCTTCCTGCTATTCAAGGATTTTAGGAAGGATTGTGTAATGACAATACTCTACAGACCCCAAATCCCGATACCAATTCATGTTTTAGCTAAGATGGGCAAAATGGCAACCAAAAGTAGACCTAATAATTCAATCACTCTAAGACAAGAGAAATGAATCCCTTCCAGGAATTTAGGGTTCCAGACCACCAAGGGCATCTTCATAAACAATGCAGTGATATTAGTGACGAGGATGACTAAGGCCCTCTTATCCTAGACCTTGGTCCCTGAAGAAGTCTTGACGGAACCTAGTCTGCTCTGTAGGCAAAACTAAAAAGGTTTCAACTAATAGAGTTTCATGTGTGTAACAATAGAGCATCCATAGAAAAGAATGCCTATTCCCTAAATGAGAGATTGGCTTCCCTCGATTCCCCAATCTGAACCCACAACCCTGGGGAATTCCTATAAGCTCTTCAAATAGCTCCTACTTTCATTATTTACTACCTCTGTGACTGGGACAAATTACTTAACCTTTCTGAATGTCAATTTTCTTAACTGTAGAATAGAGATGAGAAAACAAAACTACCTGTTGTGCAGAGATTTATACACAGAATCGAGTAGAATTGAGTGTGCGTGTGCATGGTGTGTGCGTGTGTGCGTGGTGTGTGTGTGTGTGCATGTGCGTGTGTATGAGCATGTGTGTGTTCTTATACATATATATAAAATGGTGTTTGGCATTTAGTAAGTGTCTATAAATAGTAGCTACACCTGTTTAGAAGCATGTGATTAGGGTGTTAGAACTCGGGTCTTAATCTGAACTATCTGCTTGGATCCTCATAGTGGCCCTTGCAACTGGTGTCAGCAGGGGCCAACTCGCTCTTTGTCAGTTTCCCCTTCCATTAAATGGGGATCATAATACCCAGCTTGGAATGTGGCTGTGGGGATTATGTGCAAACAAACAAGGAACATATAGCACAGCAATTAGCACATAACAGCCATTCAAGATGACATTATCATTTCTGTTTTGATTTTTTATTAAGAAGACAATGGGTGCTCGACCAAGTTTGAAAAGGACACAGTTGGGAAGGAGAAAAGAAAACTCAGCTGAACCCCTACTGCCGGGGATGACACTGTCAGAATGATATCTTGATGACTTCATTAGAATCTTCTCCTTTCTAGCAGGCTATTATTTTTAAGACTGTGGACCATGCAGTTCCCTTTGATTCTTTTGCACGCAGGCAATTCCCTACTCTGTGATTCCTAAGGGAAGCCAGAAATCTATCAGTGTGAAAGTAACTCCCCATTAGAAACAAAAAGGCTTTGTTAGTATCTACCAAGATGCCAGGGACTACAGAGTAGCCTTTCCTAAATTAGGAGACACTGGGATGATCCAGGGGCGTGGATGAGTCGCCTCAGGCTAGTCGGCTGAGGAACGTCCAGTACTCATCCTGGTCAATAGGGTATTCTAGTCTCAGAGGGGTTGTGAGATTTGGCAAAGAGGACCAAGCAAGAAATGCAGACAGAAACACTTAAAAATCGTAACTCGGCGCAGGGCAGAAAGAAAAGCCCAAACTCTGGATTTACATATTCTGATATACCCAGGCGAACTGAAACAAAGATCAAAAATTGAAATTGGACAGCTACCAGTCAGGACTTATTTCTTCCCCAATGGACTGTGTAGAAATTGGCACCCAAGGACTATTTTTATAATAGTCAGTGAGAATTTGATAATAGAATAACAGATCAGTTTGTCATTTTTAATTTCTATACCTCCCCTTGCTATTATTACTGCCTAGACATTTTGCATTCGTCTTTAAAATGTAAATTTACCTGCAGCTATTCATCCTGCCTATTTTAAAGCCTGTCAAACAGAGATGAAAGAAAGCGGTACCGAGGCAAGTCTGAGATATTCGTCTCAATCAGTAAAATCTTCCGTGGAACCTTGCACTACTCAAGCAAGACAGATCCGAGCTCCTGATATGGTTAGAAAATGTGACCTACTTTAAAACCCAGCAGTGTGTGTGTGATGAAATGAAAGTGAATTGTTTTGCTGAAATCTGACACTAAAAATAGGGCACCAGATCCTTCCCCTGCTGGAAAAAAAAAAAAAAAGGCATTAAAATGAGTGTGTGTCTGTATGTCTGGGAATATGTTTCCATAGCAACCGTTGTCCCACCTCCCCTATCAACAGCATTACCCCTTTCTACAGAAAGAGGTCATATGAACGCCTTTCCCAAAACCCCTCCCAATCCCTTACTCCATGAAATCTAATTAAAGAGTGAAATGAATTTTAGTGATGGTTCTAGAGTCTGGGAGAAGTCCAAGGTTGGAGGGGCAGGGTTGGGGGAAGATGGCTAGGGAGAGGGCCAGGGAGACCTGTCCTTCCACATAGGAGCAGCAACATACAAGTCTGTTCTCGTGTTTAAAGAGAGCCTCAGCTCCCACGCTGAGGAGCTGCAAGGGAGTGATAAACCTGTCAGGCTACGATGTTATTACTTTAATGGATATAGGACTGGATGAGCACTTTATTTCCACCAGGGCTTTCTTACGTGTATCTTCTTCCCTTTACGCAACATCCAATTTTCCTCAGACACCCCCTCCCCCTTTATTAAGGAACATTGTCCCCATTTCCAATCCCACTCACATGAGGGGGAAAGAAAGCATCACTAGAGAGAAGAGGTCTCGCTCTAAAATGAGGTATGTGAGACCATCACACTTATGAACAAGCCCCCCCCCAAAAAAAAACCCTTTTTTTGTGTGTAGATTAGAAGTCAGAAAAGAATGGGGAGGGTGGCTCAGTTGGTTAAGCAACTGCCTTCCATTTGGGTCATGATCCCGGAGTCCCAGGATCGAGTCCCACATGGGGCTCCCAGCTCCACGGGAAATTTGCTTCTCCCTCTGACCTCCCCTTTCATGTTCTCTTTCTCAAATAAATTAATTAATTAAAAAAAAAAAAAGAATGGGAAGAGTGGATTGCTTTGGGGTCTTCCTGACACCCCCACCCCCCGGGATAGGTTGAAGCAGATTTGTGCAAACCAGCCTCAGGCTTTGTGTGTGTGTGTGTGTGTGTGTGTGTGTGTGTGTGTGTGTGTGTGTGTGTGTGTGTTTAGCATCTGCTGGAGGCCTCCCTTCTTCCTTTCCAGCTGCTGCCTTCCTCCTCCTCCCCACATCTTTAGTGTCCAGTCAGCAGCCTCAGGCACCCCCTCTTCCTCCACTCTGGCCGTCGCTGATCTTGCTGTCTAGGCAGCCATGCCTCCCTTCCTGCATCCCAGTGTTTTCTCCGGGTTGGATGTCAGTCTGGCGTTGAGCCGCGTGGGGTCCCGGCTGGGAGCAGAATTGCCCTCCTGCGAGGATATGGCCAAGTCTGGTCTTGTCCCTCTGGGAGGCAGGATGGCCTGTGGGGCCTCAAGGGAAAGAGAGGAGAGTCAGTCACACACAGTCCTCCAGCCGCGCACTGCCTCAGAGGCGCACGACAGCGGCAGGGTAAAGAGAAATACAGGGCTTGTCACCCAGACTCGGCCCCATCCCAAGGGTCTGGGTGTGTGGGGCCTGCGTGCCTGGGGAGACCGGAGCCATGTTTTCACCAAGACGGGGTGGCAGCACACGGAGGAGATGGGTGTGGGGCAGCTGGAGGGAGACGCGGGGCATCTGTGGGACAGCAGCAGCTGTGACATCGGCGGTGGCCGCCACCTCTCTGTCCGCCCTGCAGCCGCAGGCACCTCCCTGTCCTTGGAGGAGATGACCAGTCTCTCTGCGGTGGGCAGTAGGCCTGCGGTGAGCACGGTAGGGCCCCACCCCCACCCGAAGCCTCCTGGGGAAAATCAGGAAAGATTTGCAAGACCGGGTCATGGTCAAACCAGAGAAATTTCTGTGCTTTTAGTTTTTTGTTTTTTTAATATATGTTATATATACACATATATTTATAATATTATATATATGTATTTATTGTGCTTTTAGTTTTTTGTCCAGGCTGATGTGGCTTCAGGCTTATGGCTTACCCACAATATAATCACGAGAGCTAATATTTACCAAATGCGCGCTCTGGGCCCAGAATTTTTCCCAGCACTATACATATGCTAACTTAGGCTTACATTTGCCTATGAAATAGACATCATTCTTATTTCTGTCTGACAAGTGAGATAAGACTATGCTCAAGATCGCATAACTAGACAGTGGTCAAGTGTCTCCAGCCAGAGGCCACACTCCAGCCTCTTGGAGTGAGAGCTGCACCTTTTCTAAGCTACACAAACCTCCAGTCTTTATCAGAGCATCTTCATTTTTTTTTGGAGTGCTTAGGAATTTTTTAGACCCCAATATCATTATAGAAATAACATCATTAAAATGTGCTCGAATGGGAAAAAAAAAGCAGCGACTGCTAAAATTACCCCTTTGATTCCATACATGCTTGCATTCACCGTCCAGGAACTCACATGCTTCACAGAGTGAACATCTAATTCTGTATTCTGTGGGCTTTTCCGGGTAACATTATAAGAATATTTCATAAGGTTATTTTCTTACTGATTTTAAATGCTGCACAGCATTCCTTCAAGTTCATGTACCATAATTCACTTAGCCAGTCCCCTAGTTTGGACATTAAGATTATTTCCAGCATGTCACCATTTCAAAAGGAAAAGACAAAACAAAACCATCTTGGCTCCCATTTCTTGCTTTTATTGACTGCATCAGCTCTGTTGGGGCAGACGACAGCCAATGAATCTGTGCAGTTGCAGCCATTCTGATAAGCTTTGGCCTGCACCCGAAGTTTACTCAAAGGTTAGAGGGGTGTGAGCTGGAAGGTGCCCTTCTTTACAGGATTCGGAGGACGCCGAGGAGTGGCTAGCACGCTATTCACTCTGGAATGGACTGTTGTCGCCACGGTGGCAGAAGCAGTGTTGGTGGCAGAGCCTAGCAGAATACGCTGACCCGCAGCCCTGCACAAGTGACATTTTTAACTTGGTAACAGATGGCCCACTGGCCAGAGCTCAAGAGGTCGGGGCTCCTTAAAGCAACGGGATGCAGGCATATGATTCAAAATGCTCTCCGCAAGCGGAGGAGCTGTCACTGCCCCTTTGCCAAGGGCCACAATGTCCTGTGCGAATATGCAGGAGATGTGAATTATTTCTGCTCCTCTGACCTCCCTGATCTCCGCAATTTCATTTTCCTAGCCTCAGGTAGAGGCTTTTAAAACTATGAATCACCACCAACTGCATTCACAAGTCCATCTGGGCTCAGCTCCTCTGGACCGATGGGAAAACCTCTCGGGATCTAATGTATGTTTAGACCAGATGGAATCCAGCTCAAATCCTGGTAAAAATGATCCATCTCCCCATATCTTTTTTTTTTTTTAAGATTTATTTATTTAATTGAGAGAGAGGGACAGAAAGCTGGCGCGTGCGTGTGGGCATGTATGAGAGGGGTGGGAAGGGAGGGATGGAAGGAGAGGGAGAGAGAGAACCTCAAGCTGACTCCCTGCTGCACACAGAGCCTGATGTGGGGCTCGATCTCACAGTGCTGAGATCATGACCTGAGTGGAGATCAAGAGTCGGACACCCAGCTGACTGAGCCACCAGATGCCCCTCCATCTCCACATTCCTTAAAAGGCACTTCACTGGCCTCATCCTAGTCCTGGCCCTGCCGTAAAGTCACAGCAAGGCTCTGGCTTGATCTCTGCCACCTTCCAGAAGCCCACCTCCCCATCAGACTCTAATTAAATATGGCACGTTTAAAAAAAAAGGTCACTTCAACTAAAAGGTAGCAATAACGGAAGGGGATACGCTGACAGCCTTTCCGTGCCCCCTTTGCAAGTATAAGCATGTGTACCCCAACCAGCTGCCGGCGAGGGCTTTTAGACAAGCAGGAGGTACAGACGACCGAAAGTGTGGCTTCCGGCGGACTGGTACTCATGGTTTTAAGCCTGCCGAGAGATTTAACATTCAGCAGCTGTGCATATTCACGCTGCTGAGTGCGTATTACACGATATTATCAGATATTATCCTACGCAGAGCAGCATTATTGGCCCACTGGGTGATTCAGAAGGTTCCAACACCAGCCGCCAGAGAAAGAGACCTATCAAGACTGTGGTGATGAGGGAAATTGGAGCGCGTGGTAACAGAGGAAGGTAGACCAGATAGCTTTTCAGGATGGATCAAGAAAAAGCTTTGACAGGATGAGATATGATTTGCCTTTATTTGAAACATTGCAGGTCTAGGGAACTCAGTGCGATTTGTTCCGTGTGTGGAACATGCGATGAGGCTTCCCACCTGAACAGCTGGGAAAGGAGAGATGCGAAGAGCATGGAGGTAGCCAGGTGAGTGCACAGAGAAGGCTAGGGCCAGCCCAGGTCCAGAGGAAACAAGCCCCTCTTCTTGAGTCTCAGCTAGCTTAGATTGCCTTATATGACCCCTCGGCCATGCCTGTCCCTGACGTGAGACCCTTCAAAGTTTTCCCAGTGTCTGAGCCAGTGGCCTCCAATGTGGCACGTGTGTGTACTGATCAATTGGGGTATAGAAAATATATTAGATTATCTTTGACAATTATTTGACCTCTGCTTCGAATGTCTAGTCTTCAATAGGTTATGTATTAGTACAAATGTGATGTGTATTCATTTCAACAAGGGCTGTGTGAAAGCTGTCCTATTAAGAGGTTGCATGGGCAAAAAGGTGTGGAAGGGCTCTTCTAAGCAAGATGAACCACCTAGGTCCCCTGCAACGATCTGTTCTTCCTGTCCCACTATTTCACTTCTTAGCATACCCACTACAGTAAAGTGGATCCGATCATCCAGAGAGTCCTGAATTTTTTGTCTGTGTTCGTTTTTAACACTTTCTTGCTCTTGTGTCTTGGCTGCCCAAATGCTCACAAATGAGGTCGTGTTTGCTTGGATCCATTGAGCCTCCAACTGCTTTCCTGGTAGAAATTCCAGTCCTTTCTAGGATACCCTGTTCTGAATAAGCTCCCCGAGGATAGCTAAGATGCTCGTAATTCTGTACAAAACAGAGCCCGCTATTGTCCAGGGAGGTGGTGACTCAGATATAATCAACTCTCATGGACAAATGCTGCAGTTACTGCCTCCTCACTCACGGCTGCCCCCAGAGCTCAGGGGACTGCCGAGCACCAGTGTCGTAAGAACTACTACCAGTGGCGTACCTAGATGCACCAGCCTTGGTGAGGAGATACTGGCGTCGTGAAATAAAAATCATTCCAGGAGGTACAGAACGGGGATCCAGAAAGCATTCTATCTCCTTCAGTTCCTGCAGTCAGGAGTATTCCCTGGGGCCAAGGGTGCCCTGTATGCGTCCACAGGAGGAGCACTGCGCAACGGTGCTCAGGGGGGCGATGGAGCAAGCCTCCCAGACTGCATTTTTCAAGCACGGCAGCCTCACCACCTCCTATCCATCCTGTTCTTCTGACAATGTGACCCGGACACTCCTCCCATCTCGTGGTGACCCCGCAATCTCCTCCCTTTAAACGTGAGTAGATATTTGCGATTGCTTCCATCGACAGAGTATGGTGGAAATGACGTGTGACCTCTGAAGCCTGGTCGTGACCATGCCGTGCACTTCTACGAAGATCTCCCCAGATCCTCATCGTCTGTGGCACCTACCACGGTATGCGCCAGACAAGCTGTGTGACTGCCGGCAAGCTGCCTAAATGCCGGGAACCTTCATTTGCCCATCCGTAGAAAGGGGATAAGGCTAATGCCTGCTCCATGAGGATGAAACACAGCAACCCAGGTGAGCACTTAGTGTAACGCCTGCCATAGAGTAAGCATTCCTGGCTAGCAATCCTTACGATTACCACTTGCCATTTGGTGCGTGGCCAACTAACATTTGTCCACTAATTAATCAAATTGTGCTACCCACAGACTGAAAGGAAGATAAAGACCCAGTTTGTATCCAAAGGCACAGGAGGCTCTTTGTGTCCTGGCTCTGGTAAGGCCTCTAGGCTCAGGCCTCTGCACCAGCGGCTGGGTGCACCCCACCTCCACGGCATTCCATCACTGCGCCCCCTCTCCCAGGCTTCTCTGCGGCTTCGCTGTGTCTTCCCCCCAACTCTATGTCGGCTCTTGGCTTTGACTTTCGCAGTTCCCTTTTCCTGAGGGATTTCCTTCAGCTCCTCATTCCTCTCTCAACTAATTTTTACAGGGACTTCCGTTCTCAGCCTTGGGGCACCTCCTTCGAAGCTTTTGCTGACCTCAAGATTAGATGAAGTCCTCACTCGGCTTCCCCTGGTGTGACGGGAGCTCACCATATGGCAGTTGCTTGCTGATTCCTCTGTGTCGAGCACCCGAAAGCTCTGGGAGGACGGGCTTTGTATCCTGTTCACCAGAGCCTTCTTCACGGGAGTAACAGTTACTTAATACATGCCTGTCGAACAAATGACTGCAAACAAATAGGAATGAAAATATTAATCCCCAAATAGCTACATAATATACAGCACCGTCACTTTAAGAAAACAGAGGCTCCTATAATACATTTTGAAAAGATTTCCATCCAAACAGATTCAGATCAAATCTTGGCACTTAATGGAGAAAGCTTCAGTTATCTGGAAAAATAATTTGCTCACAATGTTTTAACGGAAGATGTTAAGTAAATGCGAATGTTCTCTAGTTTTTTCATTGGCTTCTTGGATGGCGACACTCTTGGGAGGGTGGGGGGGATGGGAAGAAAAAATGCACATGATTTCCCCAGTGCCAGGGATGAAGCACTGAACACTTAGTTGCATAATCAATATTTGATGATGGACTTCTAGAAATTTAAAGCTGAAAGGGACCTTGATGGCTGACAGAAGGTTGTCTGATTGAAAACGGAACCGATTGGGAGCCGAGGGAGTGGACCACAGAGCAGCCGTCACTGGCCGGAAGTAGGGAACACCGCTGTTGCTCCAAGGATCTGGCCTCAGGTGTCCGCACTGAAGAGCTTTCCAGGAACCCCAACAGTCCCTGCCAAGACTGCATTTTCTGGTTTAACTGCTGCAACTTTCTCTATGGAACGAGGAAATCTCTGCAATACGTTTGATCCAAATGTGATTAGCACAGCCATTCTGTCGTATCCCTTCCCAAGGAAAGCACACCCTACGTAGGCTGGGAAAACACCCCAAATTTCCATTGTGATAGGATCCACCAGGGGGAGGTTTACTTCAATTACTGACATAACTCAGGCCATTTAAATCTCCCATGGAAAGGTTTCTACCTCCCAGCCAGGGCTCCACCTTGGTGTGTGTGGCCGGAACCTGTCGGGGCACGGCATGCCCTTACCTGTACTGGTCGGTCTGTTGTCTTACCAGAAAGTTCGAGACTATGACACAGTGGCAGTATGTCACAGCACGTGGGATAAGTTTCCTCCTTGCCTGGGAAAGTCGTCTTCCAGCATGTGACATGTTGGTCTGGGACATCACAGGTTAAAATTTTCTGCCACCACCCAGGGGAATATGGAGGTCAGTATATCCACTCACATTGGGTCCATTGTTTCTAAACCTTCCTCAGGATGTCCAGCCCTCTTCCCCCATCCAAAGGTACCACACTAACAGTCCTGCCCCATGAAGTCTAGGGAAGGTGATTCAAACACACATCAAGTTTTAATACAATATGAAAAAAATGTGGGGATCCAAAGAACCCAAACGCTGGGTAGCACAACTCCAGGGGGCGCTGTTCACACACAGCTCTCTGCCAACAACCTGGAGCTGGCTGTCTTGCATCATTTCTTAGTTCTCTTGGCACAAATGTAATACCTCTAACATTGGATTCCTAGGTGTCTCTCTTGTCCTACAGCCCCTTCCCCTAGGCTATGATCTAGGAAGTTGTTGACATTTCTTCCGGTTAGAAATAATAGCTTGCTTACTTTCACTTACAGTTAAGAAAATACTTTCAAGTACTTTGCCCTGCTAGAAACTCATACTCCTTTGAAGGGGTTAGGCAGTTATTGGAAACAGGCTCACAGAGGTCACTGACTCGCCAACAGTCACCCAACCCAGGAAAAGCAAGTTCTTGATTCCTGGTTTATTGTTTATTCATCAAAGGAGCTTTGGGATGCAAACAGATTTACCCACACAAGTGCTATTGCTGGCTGTCTAGTCAACCGCGAATTCTCTCGTACTTATTTTTGGGAACCCCTGGAAGACTGACGTGTGCTCCCGCATGAGCCCTTTCAGCTGTCAGGTGACATCCTCCATTCTCCTCTTCTCTGCTCTTCATGGGTCCCATGAAGCTCTGCTACTGGTGCCAGCAGTGAGGAACCCTGGAGCTGGCCCTCAAGGCCAGAGCCAGAACCGCCCTTCTGGGTCATGTCCACCATTCTAGAGTGGGAAGAGGAAGAGGAGGCAGCCAGGGAGCATCCCAACAGCCCCAGCTCTTGTCCTGGGATAGAGGGGGCGCCACTAGAGAATGGGAGGTCTTGACACAAGATTGTAGGTCTCCTTCTTTGGGATGACTCTTTTTTTCTAATAGACTAAACACTCCCGGCCCTTTTATGTGAATTATCTGCTGACAGCTTGTGCTTTTAATCTTCCAGATCTGCCCAGGCACATCTGAATTTCAATCGGAGATAGATTAAGAAGATCCAGTCAAGCAACTACCCCGGGGTGGCAGAACACCACTGTTATGAATGGGAATGATTGCCACTTAATTCGGATATCCCCTCTGAAATCATGCGAGCATTGGTCTCTCTGCTGAAAACACACGGCATGCTTGAGTGATAGATTTAAAAGCACTGCCAGATTGACCTATCTCTGTGGGTCATGCGCCGAGATGCCCCCTCCGCGTGCTTGATGCAACCAAACCTGAAGTCCGTCATAACTACACGAATTTGGAACCGGAAAGGGGCAACATAGTGCTCCTTACTGAGACAGAATGATCTAATTCCTTTTTGTTTAAATTTTAAACCCTTTCATATTCCTATCATGAAGCTGCCTCGTTTAGAAAATTGTGAAAGAAAACTGAATCGAGAACAAGAACATCAGAAGAGAGGAAAATATTTTGCCAAGTTCTTTTTTTTTTTTTTGCAAAAACATTGAGTATGTTTTGGCCAGTGGGTGTAAATGAACAAGAGAATCTGTTTCTAGATGCAATATTAATAGAAGGATCAGTTTATTCCTCGAGTCACTAAATAAATGTTGAACAAATATTTCAAAACAGCTCATCAGCCTGCCGGGTGCTGACAATTTTGGTCGAGCACTGGTCCTGCTGGGGCAGACAGCTCAGGCTTCTCCAACCTCCAACCTCTGCTGGCCTTTGCTTTGCTGTCCTATGAAAGAAAGGAATTATAGTCAAAGCCTAACTCGTGTTGGTTAATTGAGTACCTTTAAAAATCACATGAATTGGGTGCCTGATTGGCTCATTGGGTTAAGCGACTGCCTTCCGCCCAGGTCATGATCCTGTGGCCCTGGGATCAAGCCCCACAAAGGCTTGATAGGGAGTCCGCTTCTCTCTCTCCTCTGCCCCTCCCCCACCTGCTCGGGCTTGCGCCCTCACGCTTGTGCTGGCACTCTCTCTTTCTTTCTCTCTCTCTCTCTCTCTCTCTCTCTCTCTCTCCCAAATAAATCAATAAAATATTTAAAAAAATAAAAATCACATGAACCTTTCAAGTAGACAGTCAGCTGGAATGGAGAAATCATGATGGTGCTAGGGATACTGCCACGCCAGTTTTGCTGCGGTGGTAAGATTTGACCCGAGGAAGGAGGGACAGTTCTTTGTACCGAATGGAGCCCCACCCAGGCCGGCTGCATTCCTCCCTCCATTGCAGCTCGGGTTTTTTTTTTTGCTACTTCTTATATAATATAAGGAAAGTTGTGGGCAAGACCAGAGCCAGCTTGAGCAATCAGAGGGGATGCTTCTAGGGGCTTCCTTTGGGGTGGTCAGACCCCATAAAAAGTGCCCGTGAATTCATAAACAAAGGCTCACCATTCACCTCCTTCAGCCTCTAAATCATGGCTTTTCAAAGTGGAATATGCATACAGATTGCCTGGGGATTTTGGAAAAGGCAGATTCTGATTAGATCAGTCTGGGAGGGGAAGGTGTGAGAGTGCATTGTTAATGAGCTGCTAAGGGAGGCTGGGGCTGCTGGAGGAAGGCTTTCATCTGATACAGGAACACAGCATTCATGACTTTAGGGCCTATGGACAGGGGCAAGTCAGGGAAATGAGAGTCTAGAACAGGAGACAGATCCATTAGCCCGTGATTACATTATAATGTGTTAACAAAGGTGCATATAAATGCATGTAAGTACAGGGCAGAAAGGAACAGAGTAGAAGGGCACAAAGACTCAGAAACTAGAAAAAAGAAAGAAAAGGTCAGGCAGAATGAGATGGATTTCTACCTAGGGAGTCTCTGGGAGAGCAGGCCAGTTTGGACTGGCTGCATTCGGCCCCTTGGAAGGGGACCGTAATGCTTTGTCCCCACTTTCGTATTCTGCTTAGTATAGCGGCACATAAATTCTTCATAAATGCTTGTTGACTGAACGAATGACTCAGTTCCTTATGTTTCGTTTCGGTTTTTTTATTTGGTCAAATATATAGAATACAAATGCACCATTTTAACCATTTTTAGGTGAACGATTCAAGTGGCATTATGTTCATTCACCTAGGTTGTGCGACCAACACCAGCATTCATCTCCAGAACCTTCTCTTCATCCCAAACGGATATGCCCTACTCATTAACAATAACTCCCTATTCTCTCCTTCCCCCCCGCAACCACCATTCTGTTGTTTGGCCCTCTCAATCTGACTACTCTAGGTACCTCATAAAAGTCGAATCCTAAGACATCTGTGGGTTTTGTGTTTGGCTTATTCACTGAGCATAATACCATTAACGTCCAACCGCATTGTAGCATGTGTCCAAATTTCCTTCCTTTTTAAGGCTGAATAATGTTCCACTGTGTATTGACTCCACATTTTGCTTATCCACCCACCTGTCCATGGACATTTGGGTTGTTTCCACCTTCTTGGCTATGGTGAATGGTGCAGTTCTGAGCGTAGGCGTGAGCTCCTGTTTTCAATTCCTTGGGGCTGTATATAGACTCAGAAGTGGAATTGCTGGGTCATATGGTAATTCTCTAACTTTTTTGATGAGCTACCATTCCATTTCATTTTAAATTTTAAAAACTTAAGTAGTACAGGAGGTAAGCAATTTAAACATCTAGGTTCTCCTGATTGGGAGAAAAGGAGGAATGATCTTCAAATCTGGTGATTTATAAAGTGGCTTAGCTTTTCTTCACTTCCCCTAGAAGACACCCTGAAGGCAAAGCTGGAAGGCCGGCTCTAGGTCACATCAGCTTACCCAGCCTGGACCATTTAGCATGGGGGGTCTCGGGCCTTTGCATTGCTTGACCGACCAACTCCTGCCTTTCGGGAAGTCTCTCTGCCCTTCCTCAATGCAAAGAGAGATGGTCCCATGTCAGTGCTGCTGGCTTTCCTCCCACGGGAGAGCCTAAGGAAGGCAAGGCCAGCAAGTTTCCTTATGCCAAAGGCAGGATGGTTCCTGCAACTGGTGACTCCAGCAGGAACATTTCCCAGGGAGCCAGTCTAACTCAGAAGACAGCCAGACCTAGGCAAGCACAGCCTGCCCAAAAAGACAGCACACTGAGGGTGTGGCTAAGGCCCCAGGGAGGGGCTGGTCCAACAGCTGGAGGCCATTAAAATGTGGCAAAGGCTCCCTTCTTTGTTCTCAGGATCAATTTGAAGTGCTACCAGCCTCTTGGTAGGGACTTCAATTTCAGGAACAGGGACTCAGGGCTATCCAGACAGAATCCCGACTCAAACTCAGGATGTCATTTTTTAAAAGCTCTTTTTTTGAAATAACAGATTAAAAAGAAAATCATGTGCAGACCCACCCACCCCTGTAATTTCACTGTTTTCATTTTTCCATATTCTCCTCTGTAGCTAATGTAATTTTTACTGCCTTTTTTACTCCATCAGGCATGCCTAGATGTCTCTTGTCTCCTCCCCACCTCTAAAGGCAGTTCTACCCAAACTATTGTCATTTGCAGGTTTCTGGGGTCAGAGGAGGAAAGAGCGGTGGCTCTTGGCCCCCCCACCACTGCGCACGGGCACACACACACACACATACACACTCCCACACTCCTTCCCTCCTTCCTTCCAGGTGCCCCTCTTTCTGTTGGTGATGTCTTCAATGACTAGCTGACTCCTGTTCTTTGCCCACCTTCTTTGGGAAAAACACTTGATATGAACAGAAATGCATTTTTTCAGCCTCATGCCTGGTCTGGCTGCGAGCCTGCCCAGTGTGTCCTTGTAAGTGTAAGCCTGGGCCTGCGACCCTGGGTCAAGATCCCCCTTCCCCGCTCCCAGCTCCCGTTCCCTACTCCTGCTCCAGAGTTCTCTCTCTCTCTCTCTCTCTCCACTGATAACAGCTCTCAGAGCCTCGCTTACATTAAGTGACTAAGGGAAGTGTTTTCGGAAGGATTTATAGTGTTTGTATACCATCATAATGCATCCCATCTTTTACATTTCTCCTAGTCTTAAAACTATGACTTTGGTATTCCTAGCAGGCACAGGGTGTGATTTAGGGATTGTGGCTCTTTGCAGTACCTCTAAACGAACACGGCACACCGTTCAGGATGCTGCCCATACGGGACCATGACCCAGGCCTTGGGGGCTTCCCCCAGCCCCCCAACCCCTACAACTTCTATTTCCCACTGCCTGTGTCACTCACTCCCAGTTCTTCCTTCAGTTCTGAGATCCCCAGTGATGCTTCCTGGCGGCTCCTTCCAACCTTGCTGCACATCCAGGCCTCTTGTTTCAGGGGACCTATTTCCTGGGCATTGGCTTGCTTAGGGTTTCTGTTGGGATATTTTGCATCATGACTCCCCTAACTGTCATTAGCAGAAGATGTGCAAACTGATATCTTTGAAACAGGCAGGCAGGGGAAGTTCGGACACAGGACTTAGTCTGGAACTCTCTATCCACAGAGTCTGGTCTAACACTCAGTGTCCTGGATCCCTGTCTCGAAGGGTATTTATTTTTCTTCATTGATCAGTTTTCTCCTTTTTAGTGAAAATAACTTTGGTCTAGATTAAGTTCAAGGACCCCAAAACCAATGTTAGGAGATTAAATAACTGTGTAACTTCGAAGGCAAGAGAGGCGGTGATTGGATCCCAGCCATGGAGTAGACTAAACAATGTAAGCCTGGAAAATGTGTGGCTCTCTTAACCTCAGATTCTTCATGTATAAAGTGAGGTCACCACTAACTCCTAGGTTTGCTATGATAGTAGGTGAGATAACATGTGTGAGACTCTTAGCACACCTCCGAGGTGGCACGTAGTGCTAGACAATCCTATTTTAAAAATTACCTACTGGCAGGTGCCTCGGTGGCTCAGAGGGTTAAGCCTCTGCCTTTGGCTCAGGTCATGATCTCAGGGTCCTGGGATCAAGTCCCATACCGGGCTCCTCTCTCAGCAGGGAGCCTGCTTCCCCTTCTCTCTCTGCCTGCTTCTCTGCCTATTTGTGATCTCTCTCTCTGTCAAATAAATAAATAAAATCTTAAAAAAAATTTACGTACTGGCAATTACTAAGCAATGACGATTTTATTAGTACACGGATTTATATTAATTAAGGTACTTTTAATGTCAAATCACAAAGATCCTAACCCAACTGGCTTAAAAATGAAGAAAAAAAATTGGTTCTCATAATGGCAAGTCTTCAAAGTGGGGGGCCTCCGGGTTAATTGATCAGCAGATCAACAATGTCACCAAGGAATTTCCATCTTTGTTCCCTGCCATTCTTGTCATGTCGGCTTTGTGTGCAGGCCAGCTCTCTTCATGTCTCTATATTGGCTTAATGTAACCAGCATCCTAGCATCCACGCAATAGGAGGAGGTCGGATGTGTATGTGAGTTTTTTTTTAATGTGTCCCAAACTTATTTTATTTTATTTATGCATTTTTATTAACATAATGTATTATTTGCTTCAGGGATATAGGTCTGTGATGCATCACTCTTACACAATTCTGTTTTAGTTTGGTTTGTTAAAGATTTTATTTATTTATTTGACAGAGAGAGATCACAAATAGGCAGAGAGGCAGGCAGAGAGAGAGGGGGAAGCAGGCTCCCTGCTGAGCAGAGAGCCTGATGTGGGGCTCGATCCCAGGACCCTGAGATCATGACCTGAGGCGAAGGGAGAGGTTTTAACCCACTGAGCCACCCGGGCACCCACAGTTCTGTTTTGTTAAAAAAAGAGACTTTTCCATTTCTGGCCATGAACATGTGGCTGGTAATGAAAATGCCTTTTGCCATAAAGAATTACAAAACTGGACAAAATACCCGAAAAAAAAAACAAAACAAAAAACTTTTCCACCATTGTACACAGTGAGTGCAGGAGGATTCTCAAGAGAAGTGGAAAAATGAATTGAGCTCTACAATTGCCCTGGCTTTCTTCCTGCCGACAGTTCTGGATCCCAGAGTGGGGGAGGGATCCACATGAAGCATGGCAACCTCTTCAAGTTTGGGAGACAGGGATCAGAGTTTGGGGACATGGAGTTTAGGATGTCAGAACCCTGGAGAGACAGAAGCCACACAGAAAGAACCCCAGCAACCTGCTTGAAGGGAAACTTTGAGTCTTTGTTAGAAACTAAGCCTCATAAATTCAGAGTAAAGTGCACGGGGCTGGGTAATAAAACAATTCTTGAAGCTGCCTAATTCCGTGTTCACACAGGAATGACAGTCGTTTTTATCCTAGCGGGCTAGAGTGAAGTCTTCTCTGGGTACCTGGGCATTCACTAAGGACTCCAGAAGGGTCATACCTTAGTAGTAAGGCTAAACTAACCCCAGATTAAAAGCAACTTGCTTAATATTAGTTTAAAAATGCTCAAAAGAACCGGGTTTTGAGGCACCTGGGTGGCTCAGTTAGTTAAGCGACGGCCTTCGGCTCAGGTCATGATCCCGGAGACCCGGGATCAAGTCCCACATCGGGCTCCCTGCTCGGCGGGAAGCCTGCTTCTCCCTTTCTCACTCCCCCTGCTTGTATTCCCTCTCTGGCTGTGTTTCTCTCTGTCAAATAAATAAAATCTTAAAAAAAAATGCTCAAAAGAACTGGGTTTTGTTTTGTTTTTTTGAGATTGTTTTTGTTTTTCTTTTGTCTTGTGCTATACTCAGGATATACTTGTACTAAAAAATTGCTCATTGAAGTTCAAGATTAACTGGGCATTCTGTGTTTTTAGTTGCTAAATCTGGCAACGTTGGCTCAATGTATTATAGGTATGGAGAGGTTAACATCAAGGGAAGTGGGGGAAGGAAATGCGGGAAACCTGTGCTACCTTTGCAACTCTTCTGTAAATCTAATATTACTTCATAATAAAAGGCTAAAAAATCAAGTTTATAAAAGATTTTTTAAAAAGATTTTATTTATTTATTTGCGAGAGAGAGTGCATGAGCTGGGATGAGGGGAGAGGGAGAGAAGCAGACTCCTGCGGGGAGCCAGACCCGGGCCTCCATCCCGGGACCCTGATATCATGACCTGAGCCGAAGTCAGATGCTTAACTGATTGAGCCACCCAGGAGGCCTAAGTTTATAAAAGATTTTTAATGACATGAGAAAATGTTCTTATATGAAAAAGAGCAAGAAACAGAGCTGTGTAGTCATTGTGATAATATCTATGTATTTTTAAAAATAAAATGTATCCAGGGGCACCTGGGTGGCTCAGTTGGTTGAGCGACTGCCTGATCCAGCCCCGCATCGGGCTCCCTGCTCGGCGGGAAGCCTGCTTCTCCCTCTCTCACTCCCACTGCTTGTGTTCCCTCTCTGACTGTGTTTCTCTCTGTCAAATAAATAAAATCTTTAAAAAAAAATAAAATGTATCCTTGGGGAAAAAATGTTGAAAAGAAATATGGAAATATTAGCAGTAGTTATTGCTAGATTATTGTATTCTGGACTGCTTTATTTTATTTTTTTATACTTTCCAGATTTCCAACTCTTGTATAGGAAGGAAACATTACTTCTAATAATAAAAACATTTGAAGTAGTTACAAAGAACTGAGCTGATCTTCAGGTAATATAATTGCTTTCTCATGCAAAACCTATTACTCTTTCAAGGAAGATAGCGAAATCCAGATACTTAACATAACACTCACAATACCTAGCTAAATAGGTTACTAAACAATAGTTTACTAAACAACTCAAAGAAGCAGAGAAATGTCCAATAGTTACTAAACAACTCAAAGAAGCAGAGAAATGTCCACTCTTTCTTTTTTAAAAGAATGTATTTATTTGACAGAGAGAGAGAGAGAGCACAAGCAGACAAAGCAGCAGGCAGAGGGAGAGGGAGAAGCAGATTTCCTGCTGAGCAGGGAGCCAGATGTAGTACTCAATCCCAGGACTCTGGGATCACAACCTGTGCTGAAGACAAAGGTTTAAGTGACTGAGCCACTTAGGCACCTCAAGAAATGTGACTGTTAACTAGAAGAAAAATCAGACTTAAAGATGTTAGTCATGGTGGAATTTTCAAACAAAGAATTTAAATGGCTATTATAAACATGTCCAAGAATTCAAGACCAAACATGGAAATTATAAAGATATAAATGGAAGCTCCTACAAAAATAATGAAATAGAACTTTTGGAGCTGGAAATACAATACCTAAAATAAAAATTTCACTGGATGCGCTTACCAGAATAATCAACACTGCAGAAGAAGACGTGTATGAACTTGAATACATAGCAATAAAAGCTATCAAAACTGAAGCACAGACAGGAAAAAGCTCTTCAAACAATGGGCAGAGCCACAGTGACCTATAGAATAATATCAAGTGACTAATATACATGTAATTGGAGTCCAGAAAGAGAAAGAAAGGACAATGAGGGCCAAAAGTATGTTTGAAGAAATAGTAGCCAAAATTTTTCAAAATTTACTAAAAACTATAAAAGCACAGATCTTAAAATTTTACTGAACTCCCAACAGGACAAACACAAAGAAAATCACAACAGAACACACCATAATAAAATTGCTGAAAACCAGTGATAAAGAGAAAAGCTTAAAGAGAAAGAGATACATTGTAAATAAGCAAACAAAGATAAGAGTAACGGCTGTCTTCTTGTCAAAAGTCCTACAAGCCAGAGACAACAAAATAACACCTTTAAAGTTTCTGAGAGAAAAAGAAAGCTTACAACCTAGAATTCTTTATCCAGGAGAAATCATATCCTTCAAAAATATAGACAAAACAAAGACATTTTTAAGTAAAGAAAAGCTGAGAGGATTTATGATCAGCAGACTTACACTACAAGAAATGTTAAGAAAGTTTTTTGAAGAGGAATGAAAGCAATGCCAGATGGAAGCTGGGAACAACACAAAGAAATGAGGAACTCTGGAAATGTGAGGATGCAGACAAATATGAGACATTTTTCTTATTAAAAAAAAACTTTTAAGTAATTGTCTAAAGCAAAAATAACAATGATGTAGTCTGAGATTTATAACATATGTAGAACAAAATTAATAGGAAAAAATAGTACAAAGGAGGAGAAAAGGAAATGGAATTACAATGTTGTAAGACTTTTATATTTACATATCATGACAAGTTGAAGACATGTATTGGAAACTCAGAAATCACTTTAGAAAAGAGTAGCAAAGAGGTATAGCTAAAAGCCAAAAGAAGAAATGAAAAGGAATACTAAGAAAGAAAATGAAACTCAGACCAAACAGAGGCAGAAAAAGAAAAGAACAGAGCAGATGGGACAAATAGACAAATAGAAAACTGAGCCTGGGTGGCTCAGGCAATTAAGCATCTGCTTTTGGCTCACCTGGTGATCCCAGGGTCCTGGGATCGAGTCCCACATCGGGCTCCCTGTTAAGCAGGGGTCTGCTTCTCCCTCTCCTTCTGTCCTCCCCCCTGCTCAGGCTCACTTTTACTCTCAAAAAAATAAAAATAAGAATAAAATCCTTTTTTAAAAAAGAAAACAAATAGCAGGATCATAAACTTAAACTTAATTACACTGAAATTGCTTTAAATGTAAATGTTTCAGATATCCTAATGATAAGGCAGGGATTGTCAGAATGGATAAGAAAGCAAAACCCAACTATATACTATCTAATAAAATTGTACTTTAAATATAAATTCACCCACAGATTAAGGTAAAACCATGAAAACATGACTCTGGGAAAAAAAATCTATATAACATGTATTGCATAAAGAACTTGTATTCAAAATATAATGAACTCTTATAACTCATCATTAGGAAGACAACATCCCAATTAAAAATGGGCAAAATATTTGGAAAGATATTTTACCAAAGAAGACATACAGATGGAAAATAAGCACATGAAAAGATATCCCACATAGTTAGTCACTAAGGAAATGCAAATTAAAACCACAATAAGATTCTACTACAGAACCACTGGGCTATCTTAAATTAAAAGTGTCGGACAATATCAAGTGTTGACAAGGGCACAGAGGAACTGAAACTCTCATATGTTTTGGGTAGGAATGCCCAAATTTGGAATATATTCCAAAATACTACTTTGAAAACAGTTGGACAGTATCTTATAAATATAAACATAAAACTTAACACATGATCCAGTAAGACCATTTCTAGGTATTTTCTCAAAAGAAACAAAAAGGTATATCCACACACTTTCTTGCAAGTGTTTATAGTACCTTTAGTCATAATAAACAAAAACTGGAAAGAACCCAAATGTGCATCAGCTAGTCAGTGGATAAGCATATTGGGTTTTATCTATATAATGGAATATTCCCCAGCAATGAATGGGAGTGAACTGCTGATGCATCCAACATCATGGATGCATCCAACAACATGGATGAATCTTAAAAGCATTATGCTATGTGAAAGAAGCCAGACATACAAGACTGTATCTGTATGATTTTATTTACATAAAATTTTAGAAGGGTAAAACTATAGTGATAGAGAACTGATCAGTGATTGCCAAGGCCTGGGTGTGAAGGAAGGGGGTTCACTTACAAAGGGGCATAAGGGTCTTTAGTGAGAGATGGAAATATTCCTTTTTTCTTTCTTTCTTTCTTTTTTTTTTTTTTTAAGATTTTATTTCTTTAAGTAACCTCTACACCCAACATGGGCCTTGAACTCACAGTCCTGAGATCAAGAGTCACGTGCCCTTCCGACTGAGCCAGCCAGGTGCCCTGGAAATATCCTTTATCATGATTGTGGTGGTGGTTACATGACTTTGTAAAAATTCCTCAAACTGTATACTTAAATTGGTGAATTTTGTTATATATGAATTATTCCTCAATAAAGCTTAAAAATGATTAGAGGAAAACGGAAACAAGAAAAAGCAGTAGCCATAAAAAACCTGGAGTGACACTGATGATAAGAAGAGATCTTTGCAAGACCCCTCCCAGATGACTTTGCTTTACATCTCGACGGCCAGAGTTTTCTCAGCTGGTCATGCTTAAACCAATCACTGACAAGGGAATTAAATTTATAAGTCTTCAGATTTAGAGCTTTAGAGACCTGGAGTCATAGAATAATCAGGCATTCCCCTGGGGCCCTGGCGATGGAGACAGCCTCCCTTGGGGCCTATGATTCAACAGAGGTGGGCAGACTCAGCAACAGAGAGGTTTCTTGGGAAAAAAAGAAGGGAGGTGTACTACTGGGGGGAACTGTGGAATCCGAACAAGTAAGCCCCACGTTCCAGTGACTTAACACCATCGAAGCTTATTTCTCCCCAGCATAACAGGACGATGCCCCTGTTCGTGGCTGGGGACAGCTTTCCTCCATGTATCCATTTGGGGACTTTTGTTTCTTCCCATCTTGAGCCTCTGCTTCCAACTCAAAGATGGGGAAAGAGTATGGAAAAGCCACATAACTGCTTTTTATCCTCCTCCCCTCCAAGTTCTATGTGTAATTTCTGTCATGTCATCTAGGCGGAAAGGGAGCTGGAAATGCAGTCCCAGGGGGGAGGATGAATTTCCCGTTGATTCCACAATGGGGAATGGGGCACACGTACTGGTAGGCGGTCATGGTGGAGATGGGGGCCTTCACTGTTGAGTGACAAGCCAACAGCGTCTACCTCATGAATATGTAATGAACCTTTTCCCAGTTTCCAAAATAATACTTTGCCATAAATATTATTATTGTCCCCATTTTATAGATGAGGAAACTGAGACCCAGAGAGGTTAAATAACTCGTGCCAGGTCAGAGGGCTTCTATAAGTGGCAGAGGGAGATGGTTCATCTACATTGTGTGAGTTTAGTCCTCTTAACCTTCATTTCTACATTGCCTGAAGAAAAGTGCCTTCATCACTTGACTTGGGAGCTTCTGGCCCTGGGTGAGGTTCAGAAGGAAAGCTTTAGAGAATGGGCCATGCAGATGAGAAGCAGGTCTCATGATGAGTCTGCTTTACACTCATCAGGTTGTTTTTTTGTTTGTTTGTTTCTTTGTTTGTTTTGGTTTTTGGGGTTTTTGTCATGGTATTATGGACTCCGAAAACACTAAAGCAGGCCTTCTTTTCTAATGTGGGCCCATGTCCGGGCAAATGAGAAAAATTTAGTACAAGTATGTCTGTTCAAATGAGTCCTAACTCTCTCGTTTGGCAGGACGACTAGTTCCCATGACTTACAATCTCCCCCTGCCTGCACAAGTTAAAGTTTTTCAGTTTCTTTCTTTTTTTTTTTTACTATTAGCATGCAGTGAGGAGTGGTAAACTTTTATTTTTCCTGGTTTTCATCATAACCTTTGACCATTCCTGGCATTCTGTATCTCACACGTGCTGAAGACTGCAGCAGAAGGTTTTCTAGGGGTAGGAGGGAGCACAGGTGAAGAGGGGGGGCTTCAGAGGGTTTTTTCAATGTATTAAGATAGTACTATTCATATCCCACTTTTTTTATTAAAAACTAAAACGCCTTTCCATATAGCTGCTACTCTCGGATGAATGGGTTGAAGGGAGAGAATGCTAAGTAAGTTCATTTTGATTCAAAGTCCTTGGTACATTACTTGAAAATGTGTTTACAGAGGGTGAAATTTCTTCTCCTCCAAGAGAGAGCCCCATTCAAGCCATTCACCTCTTTAATCAGAGCTCAGGAACTTTCCAAGTTAATTTATTTTAAGCAATTTCCTGCTGGAAATCCAGCACGGAGCGGTCATACCCTCCATTTGAAGTGCCAATAATTTACATTGTAACTCCGGCCGGCTCCCTTGTCTACATTTGGCGTACTTTGGTGGAATCATTTTAATATTCTGTAATCACTTTAATATGCTGTGTAATCTCTGACAAGTTACTCAGGCTCTCTGGGCCTCTGCTGCCTCATCTGTGAAACGAGGAGGTTGGACTCAATATGTGGTTTAGGATTATTTTTTTCCCCAAATAAAATGTTACTGATGCTCCAAAAGATGAAAGAGACACAAGCCACGCTAGTCGGAAATGACATATTCGTTGAGCCGAACTGCTCTGTGTCAGGCACTGTACTGGGCTCTGGGGTCCAAAGCTGAGCAGAATACAGCCTCTGCTCTCATTCGTGGGGAGACACACATGTGCAGGGCTGTTGTATAACCCTTAGACACACGTTAAATGATGAGCAGGAGATACCCACAGGGCAGGTGGGGACACAAGCCTGAAAATAGGAATGATGAGTAGCTATAGCAGATGGCCCGAGTCACACCTCTTGGCCTCTCCTGGGGTTTCCACCAAGCTGTGGGGGACAGTTCAGCCATGCCATCAGTGATCACCTCGAGCAAACCCGTGTCCCTCCACCTGCCTGCATCAAGACTCTAGCCTAGGACAGATGCAGAGCAG
>PITA01025401.1:0-24448 GCA_004023965.1 Spilogale gracilis
TTTTCCACAGTATCTTAATCAAGTTGCAGAGTTAAAGTCTGACAATCTCTGGGCATCTAATTTTCTCATGAGGAGTAGATTCCATTTCTGGCCTCAATCCATGCTTATGCAAGAAAAGCTACTCAGTCTCCCAAGAGCAACCACAACACTGAAAGTGAGCCTGTGCAGGGCCTAATAGTGGTAACCAACTTAGTATGATTTGAAATAATTTCCAAACTTACCTTCAGTGTGCTAAAAGTGAAGTCATCTTTCATTTTTGCGAACTGACCAAGTGAAATTCCATCATCCTTTAAACACAGCTCTATAAGGCACAAAATTTTGGAAGAACTAAGGATATCTGTGATTAGCTTAAATATTAATTCTAGTTTATATAACTCATCACAATGATAATTAGAAACACTATTCTATCAAATGGTCCCTAAATATCACATATTCAAAGACTGAGAATGATTTTTACAACAAATCAGACAATTCTGAAAGGATCTTTAGGATGTTTGGTGATGTTCTTTAAATTATTGGCTACTGACGGAGAGTAGTGTTTCCTCCTCTGGGATTATAGGACCCCTTCAGGTCCCCAGAGTATTTTGGTTCTTCCAGGTATTTATAACATTTCAAGAAGATCTTGGAAATCAGTTTTACTGATTTGCATAAGCGTCTCGTATTAAGAGCAGAGAGTGAGACCATTTGGAATAGCACAATTCACAACTCCCAAGTATCTCAAAATACCCATCCACAATCTGAAGGTTGTCCTTATGCTGAGCCTGGGAGAACTCAGATAATTTAGATCATAGGACTGAGATAATTTAGATGTGAATGCACATCAATAGTGGAATGGCTGAATAAACCAGGAGATATTCACAACACAGAATACTATACAACCAGAACAGCAGAACAAACAAAGCAATTGACTTAAAGTGGTTTTAGTGAAGTTTTTCTGGATAAAAAACACAAGATGCAGAAAAATGTAAAATATATCATTTTATAAATAAATGACAAATCCTATTTTGTACATATATATATGAAAAACTGTATGAATACTGATATTTATGAATGGATATGCAGATACCTAACATGTGTGTCATTGAGATTAGAGAAAATTATGGAAGAATATATACTAGATTGTTCATATGGATTACTGGGAGTTGAGTGGGAATAGCTGGCAAAAGAGGAGAAAGAAAAACAAGCTCAAAATAAAACAAAAAGATTACCTTTCAAGTTTAGAAGGTTTGCTCTATTCTTCTCAGAAGTAAGTCCAGGGTAGATTGTTTTCATTGAATTATCTGGGACACAATTTATTGTTGCAGCCACATTTATTAAGAAGTATGCTTTAACAAAAGAAAACTTATTTAAGAGATGTTGTTGGCCAATCGTAACCAAAATTGGAGGCACTCCTTTACTTATTAATTCATCAAGTGCCTAAAAAAAAAAAAAAAAAGAAGAAAACAACGCAAATCAGTAAAATACTGGTTTCCAGTAATATTAGTTTTTCATTCCCTTCTGCATTCCTCATTTGGTGTTAGATGATGGAATATAGGATAGACATGAGGTACCATAAATGGCAGGCCTACTGCAAGAGACCAGTAATGTCAGAACCATCCCAGCAGTTCTAAGTGTTTCGGCCATTCTCCACTAGTTTGTGACTTGTGCTCTTGAGCTCAGCCCTGCCACATGAGTGAACCTGATGCTGAGAGCAAGGGTGGCGACACCTTATCAAAATAAAGAACTTAACAAAAGCTCATCAGTCATGCATGCCCAGCTGTTCTGCTTTCAGGTGAGTAAATTAGAGGTAAAAGGACAGGAGAAGGGGAAGAAGGGATAGACAAGCATGCTCCCTACCCAGCTTAGATTCTGAGCTCAGTCTTTAGAACTCCCCTATGTATACACCCTATCAACCCCCTGGTCTCTTCCCTGTGCATATACACTCTCTTGGCAAAACAGCCATGGTAAAATCCAACATTGGACCTTCTTTAGGTACATACCATGCAGCTGAAGAAGGTTGAAGAAACTCATGAAGTTAGGCTAAGCCATCCCACTTTAAGATACTGACCAAACTTCAGTGCTACCTGGTCATCACGCTACATTTTCCCAGTGCATTCACTCTCTCTCTTCCCTAGACAACTATTTCATGCTCTGCTTTGAAATTCTGACCCTTCCTTCCCATGTTCCTCTCAGCTAATGATCTTGCCTCTTCTACTTAAAAGAGAATACTGAAGCAGTCAGAATAGTGTCCACAGACCCTATAGATCCATTCTCCCACCCACCCAAGCATCTGTACCACCAAGCACCCTGCTTCCCTTCCTGCCTCTTAAGCCATTGATCCTCTCCCCACTGGTCTACTCAGCCATTCTCTCCTACATCATAAATGTCTCCTTCTGCAGACATTCTCATCAGCACATAGCCATGCTGTCTTCTCTTCCATCTTAAAAAAAAAAACAAAAACAAAAACAAAAACTGGCTATATCTTGACTCCCTTCTCCAGCTACTTCCCAAATTCTCACTCCCTTTAATAGTAATGATCTAAAGAGTTGTCAATATTCCAATTTCTATCTTTTCATTTGTTTTTAAACCCACTCTTTTTGTACACTGAAATCCTTTGGTCAAGTCACCAGTGGCCTATACTTATCTTACACCAGTGTTCAATTCTCAGTCCTCATATGCCATTTTACTTTTAATCTAAGACATCATTATCTTATATGCCAATTAAACCATCACATGTCCACAACTATAAAATGTATCCTAATTTCAGAGCTACTAAATGTGGGAAAAGATGCATGTTTAAGACTGAGTGAGTTATGGTACTTGATTCATCTGTAAAATATGGCAGTTACTTTTATTTTTTTATTTTTCCCAAAATCCACCCACCCTATCACTCCCCCCCACCTCCCCCAGCAACCCTCAGTTTTTTTCCTGAAATTAATTGTCACTTATAGTTTGTATCCCTCACCGATCCCAACTTGTTTCATTTCTTTCCCTCCCTACGCTCCATGATCCCTTGCCCTGCCTCTCAAATTCCTCATCCCTGATTGACTTATTTCACTTGGCATAATACCCTCCAGTTCCATCCATGTCATTGCAAATGGTAAGAGTTCATTCTTTTTAATGGCTGCATAGGATTCCATTGTATATATATACCACACTTTTTCTTTATCCATTCATCTCCTGGTGGATATCTAGGTTCTTTCCATTGTTTGGCTACTGTGGACATTGCTGCTATAAACTTTCAGCTACATGTGCACCTTCAGATCACTACATTTGTATCTTTAGGGTAAATACCCAGTAGTTGCTGGGTCATAGGGTAGCTCTATTTTCAACTTTTTGAGGAATCTCCATACAGTGTTCCAGAGTGGCTGCACCAGCTTGCATTCCCACCAACAGTATAGGAGGGTTCTCCTTTCCCCACATCCTCATCAACATCTGTCATTTCCTGACTTGTTAATTTAAGCCACTCTGACTGGTGTAAGATGGTGTCTTACTGTGGTTTTTATTTGTATTTCCCTGATGCTGAGTGATTTTGAACACTTTTTCACGTGTCTGTTGGCCATTTGGATGTCTTCTTTAGAGAAATGTCTGTTCATGTCTTCTGCCCATTTCTTGATTGGATTATTTGCTCTTTGGGCGTTGAGTTTGAGGAGTTCTTTATAGATTTTGGATACTAGCCCTTTATCTGAAATGTCATTTATAAATATTTTCTCTCAAATATGGCACTATTAATCAATTTCTCTTTTGAAAATATTTCTCTTAGCTTTCAAATCACCACATTCTCTTGGTATCTTCCCGAACCCATCAGTAATTTCTTTTCAGTCTTTATTGCTTCCTCATCTTCTCCTATATTTTTAATACCAGAGTGTCCCAGGGTTTGGTCCTCTTCCCTCTCCCTACTCCATCCCCTTATCTGATCTCTTCCCCCTCCCCTAGATGATCTGAAACAGGCTGACAGTTTTAATTTCATCTAAATGCTGATTAAATCTGAGTTTTTCTTTCTAGCTCCAATCTCTCTTCTAAAGTCAAATCAACCTCTGACTCAAATAGTCCACTTGGATATCTAAGAGATATCTCAAATTTAACATGTCCAAAACTATATTCCTAGCCTCCTCACAAATACACACACACACACACACACACACACACACACACACACACACTATAAGCTTTATGAGGGCTGGGAATTTGTCTGTATTGTTGATTGACTGATACGTTTGATTAACAGCACTGGAACAGTACCTGGCACACTAGGCTCAAAAGATTAGCTAAAGTGATCCTTTTAAACAGGTAGATCAGGCCACACCTCTGCTCTAAACCTCCCAGAGGCTCCCCATGCTGCTCAGAAGAACCTAAGTTACAAAGACCCTATAAGCCTCTTGTCCACCTGGCCCCTTGTCACCTCTCTGACCCTGTCTCCTACTGCTTTTGCATCATTCACACAATTCTTAGCCACACTCACCAAGCTAGCAATCCTGCCCCTAAGACCTGTGCACTCACTGTACTCTCTTCCTAGATGGTTCCTAAACTTCCAGAGTTCCTAAACTTGTACCTTTAACCTATTTATAAATGCAACATCAGTGAAGACTAACCTGATTACCTCATTTAAAATTACAACCCTCAATCTAGCTCCATGCTTCCAATCCCCTTTATGTGCTTCTGGGTTTATTTTCTCCTTTAGTATGGTTCACCTTCTAACTTACTATATAATTTACTTAATTATATTGTTTACTTATATATCATGCTTTTTATTAGTTTTTCACACTAAAATTTAAGATCCCTGAGGGCTTGGAATTTGTCTATTGCTGACTGGCTTATAGATTTCTTTGACAGCACCAGAATAAAAGCACACAAGATGCTCTCATTAAACATTTGAATTAACAATATTTATTAATTAATAATTTCATATGTTGGGGCTGTCTATTCTAAAAGAGAGAGAAACGATTTACCTTACATGAACTAAAAAAGAAGTCTCATTGTTTGGGAGAGTTTCAGGCAATACTGGCTGTGGAGAGGTCTATTGCTGTTACTCATTCTCTACTATCTTCTAAACGGTGAAAATCACTACATGCAGAAGAACCAGACATGGAACAGCACTAAGTCTGAGCAGGCAATGAACATGTACTAGGAAAATGGTTGATTTCTGTATCGGGGGTGGGGGAAGAAGAAACTTTAGATTGGCTGGGGGTGTAAGAGGAGGGGAGAAGGTTTCTCTTCTCTTTTTTTCTCCCTAGTAAACAGTGTATTAATGAGCCTTGACAATTACACACAAACACTTGAGGATCAAAAGAAGATGAATTAGTAATGCTATTTAACACTCATTTCTCTCCCCCTTTACAGAAAATATAAAGTGTAATCTGAAGAGTCTTAAGCAGACCAACAGTTATGTTTAATTAATTAGCTAATAGAAGTCAGCTTTCCATTATACTGTCAGTCTCTTTTTGTTTAAAAAAAAATGATCAGGCAGACATTCTTTTTATAGTCAAAAACACTCCTGAAAAAAGTTTTCTTTTAAGATGCACTGGAATTTATGACTGCAAAGAAATAAATATTAAACATCCGAAGGTCTTGGAACACTGAAACAAAATATGAATATGTATGTGTATCTTCCTAATACTGATTCTTCCATTTCAGGCAACTTGCTCGTAAATCAACAAATTTTAAGGCCAAACAATGAATCATCTGAAGCATAATTAAAAGTTATGAAATTTGTGGAATAACACGAACAATAATGGAAAAGTAGTAAGATTACATTTAATAAAAGGTGGCTATACTACTTATCAAAATTATGGAAGACAAAACTAAATAAAGCAATATTGATAAATGTTTCTCCAAATTATTTAATACAAATAGCTTACTTAATGAAACAGAATGTTGTTTCCTAGCATTTAAAAAAAAATAAGACTCCATGCACCTGTCTGTCTATCCTCGCACTTGGCTGTGTGAATGCCTTAGCTGTCTGTCACCCCTTAGCAATGGCTGCACGAGCCCTCCTCTGCCCTAACACTTCCCAGTGGACAGACCGACAATACTCCTAAGAGTTTAAACAGTGATGTCAAGGTGTTTCAATGCTACATGACATGGGTGGAGCTAGAGAGTATTATGCTAAGTGAAATAAGTTAGAGAAAGACAAATGCCATGTGATTTCACTCATATGTGGATATTATGAAATAAAACAGATGAACAAGAGTGGGGAGAGAGAGGAAAACCATAAAACAGACTCTTAACTATAGGGAACACACTGAGGGCTGCTGGGGAGGAGCTGGGGTGGGGGTGGGCTAAATGGGTAAGTGGGATTAAGGAGGGCACTTGTGATGTATGCTGGGTGTTATACGTAAGTGATGAATCACTAAATCCTACTCCTGAAACTAATATTATACTATAATTCTAGTTAACTAACTAGAATTTATATAAAAACTTGAAACAAACAAAAAAGATTCTTAAATGCTACTAGGTTCTCAAATGCTTAAATCCCACTCGTTCAATTACTGACAAGAACGAACATATTGAGATGGGCAGTCTAGTCCTCTTTTTGTAAAGAACACTGGAATGTGAGAGGAGTTTTTTATGAAAACGTCATATGAAAATCTTCCATTAGCTAAGAGTGGTAAGAATATTACAGTATGAAAATGTATCAAATCATTCAAACACCGTCAATTTACACAATGTTATATGTCAATTATGTCACAATAATTTTTTTAATTTTTATACTTTTTTTAAACTTTCAATAAAGGAAAAAAGTAAACCATTGGCTGAGAGGCAGTCTCAGACTGGAGAAAAGATGTAAGTAAAAGTAGAATTGAACAGGAGAGGTAATAGCAAAACACAAAATCCTTTTCTTACAATCAAAATCAGCCATTCTCATCTAGGTAATCAAGATAAATATTAAAATTATATACTTGACATGGCTAGATAAACAAAATGAATACACATACATAACTGAAAAATTTACAAGCAATAACTGATATTTGCCTAATTTGAAAACCAGATCAGTTTGATGCAATCCTACCTCAGACCTCAGCATTTAGAGATAAAAACCCCATTATTAGAAATTGAAGAGCATATTACAGAGGAGATTAAAAAAACAAAGGTCACATCTACTGAATGATTGAAATGAGTCAAAATCATCCTTCCTAAATATCCAACATTTATAAAATATTGTTATCCTTACCTGCATATTTTCTTTAGTAGTAAGAGGTTTTCCTGAGTCAAATGATTGAAATATCTGTCAATATATAAAACATTAACATTAGAAGCAAAAATATCATTTTCATATGAAACTGTTAATGTGTTCTAAAAGTATTTAATATAATTTTTATTGAAAAAGTAAAAGTAATACATAAAAGTATATGTAAAAAAGTAATACTCTAGTCAGAAGAGCAAGTATAGAATAAAGAAGAAAGCAAAAATTACACATAAGTCAACTTCTTTTAGGTTGTCAATGTTGATATTTTGATGTCTTTATTCCCAATTTCTTTTTGATGTATTCTAAACTTTAATATATATGTATTTGTATTCCTTTTCATTAAACATTATATCATACTCATTTTTCCATGCCATTAAGTCATTTTTGAAAACATCAGTTTTATACCTAGGTAATACTCTATCCTATGAATAAAGCATAATAACTTACTTAACTCCTTTCCTTTTGTTAGACATCGAGGGGGACTAATTCTGACTTTCAACCCACCATTCAACCCTAGTTTAAGTAACACAGGTAGCTATTTTGTCTATATTTCTGATTATCTTCTCTGGACAGGAACTGCTGGGTCATAAGAGTATTAGCACTTAGAAGGATCTTTGCCAGTGTGAGATAAAATTATGTTACTTTTCTGAGTAACTCTTTTTGTGTTTGTTGTTGTTGTTGTTGTTCTGAATGACCTGTTGTATGTTTGGCTCTAAATACAATGTTACATTAGGAAACATTTCATTTATTTACCACGGAAGACATATCATCGAATAGGGTATATTCCTTTCGGTACAGAAGACCCTTTTTTGAAAATGTCAATAATGATGCCCCACCCATAACCCCTTCATCACCTGGAAATCACCAGCAGCTTCTGTGGAGAGGTTATTCACATAGGGACAGTACCCTACTTCAAGGACCTAGATGTCTTTGCTTGAGGGCATTCTTTGGCCACAAGAGTGTTGGGAGAGGCTGGAAATGCAGGGAGCAAAGCATTCCAATAAGCAAAAGACTGCTCTCCCAGGTCTCTCTGAGGGCCCAGCTGCCCATGCAGGGACCTAATTAATGCTCTCTGCAACGGTTCTCCTCCTTTCCTATCTGACTTTCCCACACATTCACCATTCTCCTTGGAATCACATCCCAAATACACCACTTGCTCCCAATTCCTTGTCTTAGGATCTGAGGTATTTGAGGGACCTCTATACCAAGATACCACATATAGCTCTTACTGGAATAAAGTGTTGGTAACTGTTAATTTTTTTTCCCTTTTTTGCATCTTCTCTGATCCATTGAAAAGTGGATAACTGAATCCAGAGGAAGACCTTTGGTGATATAATTAGAAGAGAGTTGATGATGGGACTTTATATTTGGTGATAAGAACAGAATCCCAGCATGAGTATCATGTTAAAAGACAGAGTTTCTTAAAAAGCCTGCGAAAAGTCCAGTGGTAATCCATAAGACTTTTTCAGTTACTTCTTTTAAAACTAAAATCTAATTAATTAATCCTTTCTTTAAACGACTAGCCCCCAGCCTAATAACATTGGCACCTATTTTAATTAATTATCCTTGAACGAAGTTCCTCTTTTAATTACACTTTTTAAGTTCCCAACTGAAGCTGGAAAGCTTCAAATTAACTTTGAGAACACAAAATTTAAAGTCACAATCCATTGAAAGACAACTCACCTATATTTTTCTCTTTTGAAAACTGGTTAATAAAAATAAAGTTTGGAATTCACCTGTAAAAATTAGTTTCAGACTGTTTGCTTTGGTGAAAGCAATGAACACTAAAAACTCTCTCTGGTAAACAAAAACAAACAACAGCAACAAAAAAAATCAAACACCGAAAAACCAAAAAACAACTGTCTCTTATTTCTCATTCTATCCAGCTGGTTTCTCTTTCCTTCTCATTTTCCTGGACTCTAAATCTGGATGACCCTAAGGTTCAGTCCTCTGACTTCTATTTTTCACTCTCTGCTCCAGCTGATTTCATCCAGTCCTGTGATTTTAAATCTCTATGCTAATGCTCCCAAATTTGCTAGGATCCATCTCCTCCAGGGAGACCACTTTTCACTCCTCCCACACCCCAACCATTGTCATGTCTCACTCAGATTATTTGCGAAGACCTTCTAACTGGTTTCCTTATTAAATCCATGTTCGTCCACAGCTTATTCTCCAAACATCAAGCAAAGTGGTCCTTTGAAAAGTAATCCCTATCCTGTAACTCCTCTGCTCAAAACTCTATAAGGTTTTCCATCTTATTTAGAATAAACGTTGGTTCGTCACCAACCCCCAAGAGGTCCTACAGGACGATAGCTCGTGCGTCTGGCTGTCTGCTCCTCCTCTCTAATTTGCCAGCCTCACTTGGCCTCCTTGGTTTTCCTCAACCACAGGCATCCCCCTTCAGGGCCTTTGCCCTTGCACTTCCTCCAGCTGCAAGGTTTTTCCTCAAATCTTTCACCCTCAAGACTCCCTAGAGAGACTAGAGAGACTTCCCAAAACCACTTTGAATAAAGCCCACTGATCATTCTCTGTCCCCTCAGGTCAGCTTGACTGTCCCTCATAGTACATCATCACCTGACATATATTTATGTCCTTAATGTTTATTGTTTGTCTTCTTCACTGGGCTGTCCAAAAGTAATATGCTCCCAAGAAGGCAATAACTCCATTTATTTTTTTACTGGTCTAATACCATGGCTAAAATAGTGCCTGTATTCAATTAGAACTCATTAAAATATTTAAACGTGTTAAATATAATTTTAATAACAAAAAGCAAATTATTGACAATAGGGAAATGCTGTTGGCTGAGAAGAAAGCAAGAAAATACTGTTAATTTAACCCAGGTAAGAAGATGAATTAGTTCATGCCAAAAAAAAAAATGAGCAAAAAAACCTACTGACTTTTTTCTCTCTAGATAGATATAGAAAGAGAGATAGAGATGTATATACATGCACGCAGATGTATCCTATTGCCTACTGAATGTCCCACTTAGGTTTCTCTCTAGATAACCTCACACTTACCTTGGTACAACAAATCATAATGCTGTAGCAGTCATACTGAGAGATTTTAGGGGAGTACACTGAAGTAATGAGTGCAATGTATGTATATTTAATGTCAGCTTATAAAAGTTATTTTCAAGACTAATAGCCTATTCCCCAACTTCTTCCGGGCCTTCCAAATTTGAATCCCACCAGTATGTACTGTATCTGTCAGTCTCATTCCTTACACGTACTGTCTTCCCCAGGAAACTGACTTGTTACCTCCTATTTCCTTTATTGTTAGATCACAAGGGTCCAAGCATCTGCAAGATCACTCAGTGATTCTCATGAAACCCAAAACGGGAAAATAAGAGCTCACTCTGATTTAAATATAAATGTCAGTATTCATTTTCAAGGCTATTTCAATGATCTCATTTACAAATACAATTTGAACAATGCATGTTTAACACTCTGGGATACCTATATAAATCAAAATATCAAAAATAAAACATGAGAAAAGGCTGTTTTGCCTAATAGCATTAACTAGAAATTATCCGATTAGATGCCAAAGTCTAAAAGGTAGTAGCTGATGTATCCACTGAGACTGTCTGTAACATGAAGACAGAATTCCATTATAAAAATCTACTCCAATGCTGTACTCCCTCACGTAACACCCTTCCCTTCCAGATGAATGCTGTCAGCTATAACCAGGCTTAACAAAGAGGTTTGCAGTACCAGAGACTCATAAATACACTTTTGTGGAAGCAGTCCCTAAATTTGAGGAATGTCACCTTCAAGAAATGAAGCAATGGCTTTGAATCAGAGCAGCAGATTTACCTTCACTTTTCCAGGAGACTTACAGCCAGAGGGTATCGTGGAAGGCATGTTTTTTCCATAAAAAATGTGAGATATCTCATAAAAGGCTTCAGAAAAAAAACCTAAATCTGTAAGAACCTGAATCTTTAAGAGAGAAAACAAAATGATATTTTAAATTAAATAATTTGTTTTACTTAAAAAATAAAAATTTTAGAGAAAAATCATCAACTTTCTGAGAGCCAGAATTTCTGCTTAACGTAATTGGTAATGCCTTATAAATTAAAGCTTGGTAAACACAGTAGATAGAGATGTATGTGTTTGTGTGTAAGCTAGTTTACATGTGCAACAGACCAAGAAGCTAATAAACAACAGCAGGCAACTGTTCAAACCAAGACATTTGTCAGATGTGGCTTACTTCATCAGAGCAAACGCAAAAACATGACAGGCATAGAAGAGTTAAAAAAAATAACCGAATTTATTTTTTGTTCCCATGGTGACCTATGTTTTAAAAGAAAAATGAAACAAAAGCACTCCTGATGTTCTCTAATACTCTGAGGAAAGTCAAACAAGCCAGGAGATGAACTCTATAATGTATCAACATAGAGACAACTATTCGTTTTGTCATCCATAATTAACGTGCACTGTCAGTTTCAAAGACATATCCTTAAAGTTAATCAGTTGGTAACTATAACTTGTACTTGGCTTATTTTGAATATTATCCAGCAGGACTTTCAATCAGGAAATTATGGGAAGAAAAGTTCCTGAACAAAAGTCATTCATTTGTTCAATGTGTTCATTGGGCACTTCCTAAGCGCCAAGCCTTCTTGGATGTTACATCCCTTCTGGATGTGTACTGAGCTATAATTTAAGTGATACATGAAGATATACACACTATTATAAGGGATAGAAGGTACTGACAAAAACGCTACTTTCAGAGCTCCAGTCAAGAAGACTCTCTGAGAAAACATTCAATAGAAAATTAGGAAATGACATGAAAGAGAGACCTGTGAAATCTGCTGAGAGCTCTCAAGTACAAAGGTCATGCAGCAGCAGGAGCAGCCGAGGTGGGGGGGGCTCATTGGGGCACTCAAGGAAGCCTGTGTGACAGGAGTTTAGGGAGATAGGGTGAAGAGGGTTGGGAGGCAAGTATGAATGGTGGCCTGTAGACCAGATTGGGAACTTGGAATTTTAGTCTCTATGTGATAAGAAGTTACTGGAGAGTTTTGAACAGGGCAAGGCCCTAACCTGACTAATGTTTTGAAAACTACAGTGAATGTTGAGAATAGAGAAGGGCAAATTGTACAAATAGGAAATAAAATACAAAATGGATAAAGATCATATATAAATGATCTTCACACATACACATACCATATACTTATTATCTCTTTTCCTTTAAGCACAACATAGGAATCTTAAGAGAATCTAAACTTTAAAGAAGTAAAAAGAAGGTAAGTTAGGGGGAAATAGGATGTGATAATAACATGAAAACAAAATGCATAAAAGTTTAGTACATAAAAGGTTAAGAGAATATTTTCAATGGAGAAGAGAAAACTGTCTATGGATTTGCACACTTGGGTTCTTGCCTAGAACACCTTGGGCTCTAATCTCCTCAATGCCATATAATATCCAACTAGGCATTAGGGAATTATAGGAGTTCTTTTAGACTTCTAGATGAACATTTTCTTATTATCCCTTGGAGGAAATGCTGTGTGAGATCTGTCTCCGCTGATCTTGGTCGTGAGACACCTGTACGCAAACTACCTGTAGCCTCAAAGGCTACACTGTGTCAGTTTATCATTCTAATCTGGCCATTTGAAAAGCAATGGTGGTCACAATGAACACTTATTTTCAGAAATGACCAACAGTATGAACATAAACCAGACTGAAAAAAAAACTACCCTTAAATCAACCCTTCGTTTACACATATACAGAACCATCAGTACCCTTCCCAGGAATGCTGGATATGTTGAGACTAATAAATCTTTCAAGATGTTGGCAGTTCTACAGTGAAGCCAGACCGGCTGATCATAAAGAGATCTTAAAGCTTTCCCTGAAAGACACTAGTGCACAACAGAAACTTAACAGCATGATCTATCGCTGCTTGACTTCTCAGAAAGCATTGTTTGCTGTTTCCTGACTATGACTTTTCTCTCTACCCACTCACTGACCCCACTTTACTTCAGAAAGGTCAGGCAAACTCTACTCAAACAGGCTGTCATTCCTTCCTCTGGGTGATGCATCAGTTGCCCTTTTTCATTGCTCCTGTCAAAATCCTGGTCAGGTACTTCTGTTCTACTATTCCAATAAGATGCCACAGCTGACTCACTCTGCTCCTGACACTGTTGCCAAGATACATCTGATCATGCCCTTCTTCTGACCAAGATTCCACAATTCATCCCACCTCTCTACCCAGGGATGCAAATTAGAGCCCACAGCTCTTCACTGGCTTTTAAGCTACCTTAATACAAGAAGTTGCCATGTGCTAACAATCCAATAAAACATGGTCATTTAATCAAAAACTTTGTTCCAGATTATATCTCTTTGTGCCTCTCTGGAACTCCCTCTGACATGTTACTAATAGTCATTGCAACACTTTCGTGCTTCTCCTGCCTCTAAATGACAGACAAGAATAAAACGGCTAACCAATTCTGATTCCACAATCTCCTCATTTTTCTCACTCCTCAGCTTCCTCATTATGCCTTACTTTGAAATTCAGGACTGGGGCCCCCTGCTCATGGACATCGTGAACCACAATATGGACCTCTGGTATTCTCTGATTACATTCTCCTTCCCTAAAACCTCCTCTCTGGCTTCGCTGAACCACTCCTGCCCCCTTCACAAGTCCATACTGCCTCATCTCTATATGCTTCACACTATTACCTACCAAGAATGTTGTTTTCTTCCTCTCTCCTGCCCAGTCAGTTAGTTCTACTTTCTTCACTAAATCTTACCTACTTAGTAAAACCAAGAGACCCAAAGCCATTTTCCCTCTTTGAAACTCCAGGAGACAGTGCTCATCATACTCATTTGTAAATGATCAAGTGGCAGATGCACATGTTATTGTCTTGTACATATGTCTCGTCTCGCTTCCCTTATTTTTCCCTTCCTTATAAGCAAGGACCATGGGTTACATTTCTTTGATTAGAGTTACAAACATGGTGCTTTTACATAGAAGATACTCAACAAATGTTGTTTCAGAGGTAAAGCAATAAATATCTACCAAGTATCTTCTAGGTGAGCTCCCACTAAACACTAAAAAAAGTGTGGACAGAAGGCACTTGATAAATGTGTCTATAGATTTTAAATTCAATGTAATAATTAATGACTGAGTATTGATATATGAAATTATTACTCACTATAAAATAGGGAAATAAAAGATGAATGAAATTCAGGCTCTAACCTCAGGAATTTTGCAATCTTGAACAGAGCACTGTTTTTACAAAAGAGAGAAAATTTATATGCAGCTTTTTTTAAGAAGTGTTATTGGAAATCAAAAGCAGGAGAACTCTTAAGAGTTCAGTAAATCAGAAAGAGTGTTTCAGAAACTTTCATGGCTCATAATTATTTATTCCTGAGTTAAAATATATTCTCTTAATATTTAGGACCAGAGTTCCTCTTAGGGAAGGTACTGTCTTTTTTTAGAAATAGAATGTTATAAACTCTTTGGGTCTGAAATCATAGGTCCAAGGGCAGGGTCCAGGTGGAGAGAGGAGTTCAAAGGGAAGTCTAATTTTCCCTCATAAGAAAATAGAAAAGATCTGGGGAAGAAGGGTATAGGGTATTTCCAAAAAGGATAAGCCAGTGGTGCAATGGAGCCACTTACTCCTAATTTGCAAGAGGAGACTGCACATATCTTGTCCCAATTCCACATTCAGTAATGTCCAGTTGGTAGGCTGAATGAAGTCAGCTATAGTGGGAATATCTGCACCATGAGCACTGAAAATGCTACAAATCAGGGCTGCTTTTTTAAAGTGAGGTGTGAAATACTTATAAGCACACAGCTGATTAAGCCATGGGAAGCAAAAGCATAAGATGTTGGCTAAGAAATATTTTAAACCCAGAGATGTCCAACATTCTATTTTAAACTGTTTGCTTTGCCTCAGCTTAAATTTTCCTGTGTTTCAAATTTTCACTAAATCCAGTATGAAAATAAAGGACTTGGGTGAATATGTTGTGCATATTTATGTGTAAGGGAGTGAGTGTGTGTGTGTGTGTGTGTGTGTGTGTGTGTGTTTGTGTGTGTGTGTGTGTGTGTGTGTGTAGAATGTGGATTAGGACTGAATTCCACATTCAAATGAGGAGGTGCAGAACAGCAAGCAAATCTTCTGGATGTTGAGAAGAACCATATGCAAAATAAATTCGACAGAAGTGAAAGACTGTGAATATAGTTAACTAGGAAAAGGGCAGAGAAAATGAGGTGCTTGAGGTTCCCAGTCCACATGGGGTTCAAGCCAAGTGCACATGGATTTTGAAGACAGAGAGCCTCACCTGACTTCTAGGTTGCAGAATTAGTTATAATCTAGCATCTGCGTGTTTTGTCACTTTAGTTGCCTGCACAATGAAAACTTCTCACATATTACAGTATACATGAAGATCCTTAGCAAAAAGTTCACAGAAACTTCAGAAAACAGACTCATTAGTGTCTACCAGGAAACCAATACTCCAGAAGTGGTGATTTCTAGGCTGACTGATGTTGGATGAGACTTGTTCCCATATGTAGCTGTTCCTTACTTTATTGTGGCCCAAGCATAAAATGAGCCAGCTCCCTCTCATACATTACTAAAATAATGGGCATTTTTGTAACATCATTACATCAAATTATTATCAGGTTATTATTATGAGCATCAGAACCAAATTAGTTTATGACAGTATCTTTACAGTTCAAGAATATGAAACATCTTAGAAGTTTGTCACATACCTTGAGGATCCTTGCTTCTAGATTTCTGACCAGGTCTTGGCAAATTCCAAAAACAAAATATTGGTACAATGCAAGGAGAGGCAGAACCTACCAATAGTAAAAGCATATTTTTTTTATTTAAAACGTGTTTTATCAAGTTAATAACCTAATAATAAAATGTAGCCATATATTAATGTGGGAGATGTTATATAAAAGAGAGCAGCTGATTTTGCCATGCTAAGAGACTATACTGTTTGGCTAAGAAAAATGATCTGCCTAGAATATGCTTCATAATTTTATAAGAACTGAAAAGTGCCACCAGGGGAACTTGTAGATACAACCTGGTATCCAAAACCTAGGTTTCAAATCTCTTTAAGCCTGGAAAAGTGAAAATCCAATCAATTATCTTCCTTGAAAAAAATTAACATATATGTATGAATCACTGAGGCTTGTAGAAACATTCTAGCAAATGAGCCATGAAATAACTGCAAAATTTAAAGCAAAGGAACTCCCATCCATGTCACCTGCTCACTCATCTCAATGGCAGCTGCTCTTTGTCTTCAACTGGAATATCTCTTTCAGCAAAAGAATATTTATAACATGCCCTTTATGTATCAGGCACTGTTGAATGACAATGAAATCTAATAAGTCCATGCTTTCACAGAACATATATTCTATTGATTACCCAAGTTTAATCTTCACACAATATTTTTGTTTTCATAGAATTAACCACAAAGTTTGACTCCTCTTGAAATCTCATGGATACAGATGAGGGCTTACAAACTACCCATATTTCAGTTGATTCAACCACTACCTGGACAGAGTCAGATGTTGAGTGGATAGGCGTTTGCCTATACTTCTGAACAGCTTCTGATCTCAACTGAAAACCCAACCTTTTTTCCTACAATTCGGCCCTTCCCTGCTAAAGGGACATAGAGCAGGGAGGAGTATCGGGATTCTCCATTATTTAACAAACTGTTTCCCATGATTCCAAGCAGTGGGTCTCTTAGAAAGTTCTGTATGTGACAGCAGTCTTCTTACCCACTGGGCTTCTTCTGGAGGGTAGTTTAATACAAAATAGAAACTGTGTACATCTTGCAAGTTCAGCTAAGGAACCACTAATTGTCACTCAACTGGCAGCTGCTAATAGCAACAGCTTTTTAAATGGTTTAGAACTGGTCTTAAATGATTTCAAACATAATACATTTTTCTACAATTATGCACTACAAACATAATGCAATATCTTTTTCTACAATTAATGCAGCACAAAACAATAAGAGTTGGCTATTACCTTTGAGATTGTTTCTTTTCTTTAGTGAGAGATAAAAACACACCACTTTATTGCTGCCAATTGCTCAATTATTCAGAAAAATGTTCTCAATTTCTTAAGCTTCAGAAAAAAAAGTGTCATTTCTTTTCCAATGTAGTGATATGTATTATATATGATTATGACTAGGCAGCTAAAGTTTACCCAGGGGATAGAACTATTTTCTAAATCCAGAAATGAATCCCTTTAACAATGAGAGAACCATTTTGTTATCTTTTCCTAATAAACAATATCTTGCCAAATATGCCAAGTGTTAAAAGCATTTATCAATCTCTTCACTTTAACACATGGCTTTATAATTTAACAACTCATATCAAGGGACAATAAATTTTTTCAATATAAGGAGAGAGAGTAAATTTAGAACAAGAAAATAGAAAACAATGTATGAGGGGGAAAAGAAAGTAGGTATGAAAATTATGGAAGTGAAGGAAAGAAGCAAAGAAGGAAAGGATAGGTATTAAGAAGCAAACATGGAGGGCAAGAAATACAAATGTAGAAGAAATAGCATAGAGTAAGAAAATAGGAAAAATAAAATAAAGGAGAAAAATATAAAATGACCAACAGGTAGAGCATACATACATTTATTTTTTAAATGCAACCAACTTCAAATTTATGATATACACTGTGATTTATTTCCCCAAAGGAAGAGAATTGCATGAGGTTTTAAATGTCCTTGGATATTAAAAAGTAGTTGCCTTTTATGTCACAGTTTGAATCTGTTGTTCACGTAGAACAGGGAGAAGAAAAGAGACACAAAGCAATTTATCTCAACAAATAAAAACTCTCATAGTTTGGGTACTGATGTGATCTGCATGACTTAAGGCAGGAAGTTACATGTGCACTAGATTCCTCTGTTTGGGACCAGTGAAATATTCTAATCAATCTCCCCAACTGTTTTAAAAAGGAGGAAAAATGATAGAGTAAAGAGGAAACAAAAAGCAGATACTGACTTTGTATCCAAAATGCAGTGCAAATAACGATGTCAAAGAAGGAATATTAATATATTTTATTTTACTGTACAAGTAAGAATCCTGATTGGGAGTTTAAGAGTTAAAAGACCAACCAAGAGAACATTAGCAAAATTTGAAAGGTTTAAGGTATAAAGCAAAAATACTGCAGCGAATTAAGTTTTGTTGATTTCACAAATGACTTACTATAAGATTTTGCTTAGCATAGTGCAGTTCACGAATAACGTAATACAGACTTGCAACTACAGAGCAAATGTCAGCCCTGTATCTGTCTGAGAAGAGCTCAATGCCTGGGAGTAGCTGAGTGATTTCATACTGAGCGTAGCAACGTTCAGCTTTGGGATGTGGAAGTGTGGTTCTAAGCAAACCCTGAAAATGAAAACAGGTGAAATGAAAAGCTATAAATTGCATTTGCAACACTGAAACAAAAAGATAAATATATGTATTACTTCCTGAAGTGCTTAGCATATGCCTAGCACATTGTGCCTTATAATAAATGGTACTTATCATTAATATTATCATTACAGTTCCAAATTTTTCCATCATCCAAGATGGGCCTTTTAAATTCCATGCTAGTTGGATACTTATGATCTTCAGAAGAAATTATCATTATATTATCATTTGTTAGGGTTAATTTTGTGTTGGACACTATTGGTAAATTCTTATAAACACTACTTCATTTAATCCTCATTTAACCTACCTCTAGAGGGAAGGTTATTACTTCACAAATTATATAATTGAGGCTTAAACAATTAACTTATACGAGGTCACGCAGCTAATGGTGGAAGGAAGAAGATTCAAAGTCACATCTATTTAAATTAAAAATATCTATGTGCTTCCCACTATATCAACCTAAAAGTAGAGGAGATAACAAATGATCTCAGAAGTCTAAATCAAGGAGAGTTAATTCTGAATTTTTAACTGAATTACGTAAAAAGATGAATTGTTTATAATTTTGTCAATATTTATTGGATAATTTATATAACCAACATTGTATCCAATGTTGGGAAACAAAATTGATACACAGTATCAAGTTTTACACTTAGGAGTGTTTCTGATGTTATAAATAATTAATATTAACTTATTACATGCATTACAAAATTTTAATGTATATATCAGAAAATAATTTTAATCAGATTGCTCATTAAAGTTATAAAGTACTTGTTCTAAAATACTATGCAGACTACACAGTTGTTTAAATTTTTTTAATTTTACAAATCTCCTTTAAAATCATTAAAAATTAATATTTTAAAAATAAATCCTACCAACTTCTATTTTAAGCACAGGATTACTAAAAAATTATACCCACAGTAAGAAAAAAATTAATTTTTTAAATTGCTTATTTTCTAAAACAACAGCATTATCTTCAGAAACAAGCAGTATTAGACAGTCAAGAATGTACTATAAGGAGTCAGTATCAGATGATAATTCCCTTTGTACTCTTGCCTCTTTTGCCTCCTCTCTTTAAAGCACAGGCAAGAAGTGCATGAAACATAAAAAACTGAAGAGTGGCCTTACATTCAGAAAAGGCTTTCCAGACAGCTTACTACCGAGATTTCATAAGCTATCAGAACACCTCCGATACATAGAACATGGATGCCTACTCTTCACGGTAAACAGAACCTTTAGTAGATTAAAAAGGCCCTCGGCTACATCCCTGATGTCAAAGTGTCTTATATTTCGGGTAAAAGCTATTTTCTTCCTCATTGAAGTCAAACCAAAATTCTAAGAGCTGCCAACACTCTTACTTCTGTAGTCCTCAGCTAATTTCTTGCTTTCATTATATGGTATATTTCACATTGTACAATTAAACAAAAGTTTATTTAGAGATGAGGTACTCTAAGGCCACCATTTGGAGTCAGACTGGCTTCACAGCTCATTAGCAACACAGTCTTACTAATGATGAGAGACTCAGTTTCCTTATCTGCAAAACTCCTTCTGGGACCTAAAGGAAAAAGATTCGGCCAAATATTCAAGGAGAAAATGGCACCTGCAGCTAGTGAAGGAAAGATGGACTGATGATATTTCATCAGGGTCTGTGCTATCTTCCTACCTGTGAGTTTTTGGACTATGATAAACCACTGTACTTTTGTTTTTTCAGACTGAATGGTCACTATTATCAGAAGATAAATACATAAAGTGTTACCTGAAAGAGCAATGCAGACAAAACGCAACAGTTGGTTCTCTTGTCAACGTCCGAGATCATAATAAACCTAAATAAGTATAGCAAAAAGAAATGGATTGATGGACAATTTTCCAATAATATTTTTATATAAATACATCTCTAATTCTCATATATTTTCCAAATTAAAATAGACTTTGTGATTGTAAAAGTGCTACACACTTATATGAGATCTAGAACACAGAAAAAAAACATAAAAAAACAAAATGAAATATCACTGATAAGCCTACCACCTAAACATGATCACTGGTAATATTTTGGCTAATTTTCTTCAAGATTTTTTTCCATATATACAAATTTTTTCTTTTATTCGATATCAAGACACTACACATGGTTTTGCACACCATGCCCTATAGATAAGCTAAAAATGTACCTGGAAAGGTGAAAGAAATCTATACCTCTACTCCTTCCATACCTCTTAAATTTCTCACATTATTTAAGTCTCTAAAATATCTGTCAGTGTTAACTAGGTATAAGACACTATGACATTGGTGGTTGGAGCAAGATGGCAGAGGAGGAGGTGACCTAGATATCATTAGGTCCCAGGAGTTCAGATAGATCGTTATCAAACCAATCTGAACACCTATAAACTCAACAGGAGTTCTAAGAGAAGAACAGAATTCTAGGGACAGAATAGTGACCACCTTCTGGACCAGCAGAGAAGTGAATTCTAGAGGACATCTGGGAAGACAGACTGAGGTGGGGAGGGGCTGGCTCGCAGCCAGCAATAGGGCAGCAGAGCACAAAATCAGAACCCATAGAAGTCTGCTCCACCAAGGGACATTGCCCCAGAGGCTAAGCTGAGGGGGGGGGGGTGGACAACCCTCACTGGGACAGTGTGGTCTCAGGACCCACGGGGTCACAGAAGGACCTGGGGGTGCCTGAGCATGGCAGAGCACCCAGGTTTCAGAGCAGAAAAGCCGGCTGCAGAGACGAGCCAAGGAGTGGGCTCTCAGCTCAGGGTTACCTTAAACCATAATCCAAGGTGCAGTCTGGCCACTGCTTCTCCAGTAGGGACCACACATGTGGCAGATCCGGGAAGACACCCCCCCCCCCGCCTTCCTCCACCAGGAGGAGCAGCACGAGAGCATGCTACAGGAATCTGCTGGGTTTGGAGACTCTGTGCGCTAGAGACAGAAACATTTAGTCACAGGCTAGGTGAGCTCAGAGTGAGGCCAGAGATGAAGGAGACAAACATGATTGACTACTTTTCTCTGAGGGCGCACTGAGAAGTGAGGCCAAACTCTCGGCTCCTCTGGGCTGGAGACTGGGAGGCCGCCATATTCATTCTCCTCCTCCAAAGCTGTAGGGAAAGTGTTCAGGGAACAAAAGCTCCCAAGAGGGAACCTGAGCAGATTACTTAGTCTGTCCCCTGGCAGGTGGGGCAGCTCCACCTCAGGCAAAGACATTCCAGAATCAATGCAACAGGCCCTTCCTCTAGAAGATCAGCAAGGCCCTCCAGCAAAGAACAAGTCCACTGATCAATGAGAACTGTGGAACTCCAAAGCGAGGGAAGTGCACCACATAGAATTCATGGCTTTTCTCTCATAATTCTTTAGTCTTTCAAAGTTAAAATTTTTTAATTTTATTTCTTTCTTATTCTATTTTTTTATTTTTTCTCTTTCCTAGTTTAACATTTTCTATTTTATCTTCTCAATACCTTTTTTAAAAAAATCTTTTAAAATTTTTATTGCTTTAGTCATAGTCTATCCCTTCACTGTACTTAAGCTTATTTTTATATACAAATAACTTTTTCTTTCTTTAAAATTTTGGGATACAATTTCTTTTACTAGATAAAAATATACCTTAAATCTAGCACATGTATTTGTTCTACTCACCAACCTCATCATTCTTTCTTCTTTTTTCTTTTTTCAACCAACTTCTTATAAATTCCTTTTTTAAACTCTTTTTAAATTTTCATCTTTACAGTAATCTTCCATCCCTTTATTGTGGATACCCTTATTTTGGTACATATAAAAGTTTTTCATTCTTTAAAATGTTGGTAGGCAGTTTCTTCTAACAGGCCAAGATACACCCAAAATCAAGTGCCTGGCTCTGTTCTATTCACCAATCTAATCATATTTAGAGAGAGACACAGATATATAGAGATAGATATAGAAATAGATTTTTTTTTCCTTTCTCCTCTCCTGGTTTCGGGTCTCTTCTGATTTGGTTAGTGTATATTTTCCTGGGTCATCACTACCCTTTTAGTATATTGCTCTCTCATGCATCTATTCTTATCTGGATAAAATGACAAGGTGTAACGTACCTAAAAAAAAAAAAAAAAAAAGGAACAAGAGGCAGTACCAATGACTAGGGACCTAATCAAAATGGACATTAGTAATACGGCAGAAATACAGTTCAGAAGGATGATTATCAAGGTGCTAGCTGGACTCGAAAAAAGCATGGAAGATACTAGAGAATCCCTTTCTAGAGGAAAAAAAAAATCCTTCTGAAAAAATAAAAACACTAAAATCTAACCAAGTTCAAATCAAAAAAACTATTAATGAGGTGCAATCAAAAATGGATTCTCTTACTGCTAGGATAAATGAGACAGAAGAGAAAATTAGTTATATAGAACACCAAATGATAGAGAATAAAGAAGCTGAGAAATCCACAAACAACTACTGGAACACAAGGGGAGAATTCAAGAGATAAGTGATACCGTAAGAAGAAACAGTATTAGAATAATTGGGATCCCAGAAGAAGAAGAAAGAGAGAGAGGGGCAGAAGGTACATTGGAGCAAATTATAGCAGAGAATTTCCCTCATTTGGGGAAGGGAACAAGCATCAACATCCAGGAGGCAAAGATAAACCCCCTCAAAATCAATAAAAATAAGCCCACACCCCATCATCTAATAGTAAAACTTACAAGTCTCATTGACAAAGAGAAAATCCTGAAAGCAGCTCGGGAGAAGTCTGTAACATACAATGGCAAAAATATTAGATTGGCATCAGACCTATCCAGAGAGACGTGGCAGGCCAGAAAGGACTGGCATGATATATTCAGAACACTAAACAAGAAAAATATGCAGTCAAGAATACTATATCCAGCTAGACTATCATTAAAAATAGAAGGAGAGATAAAAAGCATCCAGGTCAAAGAAAAACTAAGAATTTGCAAACAGCAAACCAGCCCTACAGGAAATATTGAAACAGGTACTCTAAGCAAAGAGAGAGCCTAAAAATAACAGACCAGAAAGAAACAGAGACAATCTACAGTAACAGTCACCTTACAGGTGATACAATGACACTAAATTCATATCTTTCAATAGTTACCCTGAATGTAAACTTGACTGGGGCTAAATGCCCCAATCAAAAGACACAGGCTATCAGAATGGATTAAAAAAAAAAAAAAAAAAACAAGACCCATTTATATGCTGTCTCCAAGAAACTCATTTTAGACCCAGGGATACCTCCAAATTGAAAGAGAGGGCTCAGAAAAAAATTATGATGCTAATGGACATAGAAGAAAGCTGGGGTGGAAATCCTTATATCAGACTAATTAGATTTTAAGCCAAAGATTATAATAAGAGATGAGGAAGGACACTATATCATACTTAAAGGGTCAGTACAACAAGAATATCTAACAATTTTAAATATCTATGCCCCTAACATGGGAACAACCAATGATATAAACCAATTAATAACTAAATCAAAGAAACACATCAACAATAATACAATAATAATAGGGGATTTTAACACCCCCCTCACTCAAATGGGCGATACATCTAAGCAAAAGACCAGCAAGGAAATAAAGGATTAAAATTACACACTCTACCAGATGGACATCACACATATATTTAGAACATTCCATCCCAAAGCAACAGAATACACAGTCTTCTTTAGTGCACATGGAACATTCTCCAGAATAGATCACATCCTGGGTCACAAATCAGGTCTCAACCAGTAAAAAGATTGGGATCATTCCCTGTATATTTTCAGACCACAGTGCACTGAAACTAGAACTTAACTACTGCTAGGGGAAAGTGGGAAAGAACTCAAATACATGGAGGCTAAAGAGCATCCTACTAAAGAATGAATGAGTCAACCAGGAAATTAATAAAGAATTTTAAAAATTCATGGAAACAAATGAAAATGAAAACACAACTGTTAAA